>PVIU01028128.1:0-19350 GCA_004026605.1 Ondatra zibethicus | reverse complement strand
AAACAGACTCTCTGACTATGACTGACAATGGGGACTGACTGAGAAGCCAATGATAATGGCACTGGGATTTGATTCTACTGCATGTACTGGCTTTTTGGGATCCTAGTCAGTTGGGATTCACACCTTCCTAGGCCTGAATGGAGAGGGCCTTGGGCTTCCCACAGGGCAGGGTAACCTGCCCTCTCTTAGGACTGGAGGGGAAAAGGGGAGGGGGAGTGGGGAAGTGGGAGGGAAAGGGGAGGAGAGGAGGAGGTGGAAATTTTGAATGATACTATTTATAATGCAATAATAAAAAATTAAATGTGGAAAAAAATATTTCAAAAGTGAAAAAATACTGTGTAGCTTCATAGTTATTGAATTGTCTAATTATTTTAGTATCTCTCCATGGACATCATACTCCCTATTGTTTATAAAATACTACCGTAGAGTTACTGACTTTTACCTGAAAGATATCTCTTTTACCATATTCTTTGCAGTATAATTGCAACAGCTGAAGCATGCAATTATATGACTTGAGTGTCCACTTAGAGTGACTAGAAAAGAGACTGTATTCCACGTGTGTAAAATAGTTCTGAGACATAAAAAGAAGGATATCTCACTGGCAAAAATAAAAATCAATTTGTAGGATAGAGAATGAGAGCACAAGATGGAAGTCAACATACAAAGAAGGTATAAGGGAAAACCCAGCCAACATAGTTATTATTATAGCTGATAAAGTAGAGTTCAATGCAACATTATTCAGAAGAACTCAAAATTATCACATACTAACAAAAACAACAATCCATCAAGGATACACACACACACACACACACACACACACACACACACACACACACACTACCTGGAGAGGAAGACTAGTAAGAGAAGTGGAAGAGTAGGGAGGGCAGTGAGAAGTAAACATTAGCAAATTGCAAAGGTATGTTTGATGATATTGTCATATTGAAGCCTATTAGTTTGTATACTAACTAAAACACTAATAAAAAACAGAAATTTGTGCTAGAGAGATGGCTCCGTGTTTAAGAGAGTATTTCTGCTCTTGCAAGACACTGAGTTTAGCTCCCAGTATCCATGTGAGATGACTCACAACCACCTGTGTCTCTAGCTCCAGGGGTCCGGCACCCACACACTTGTGTGCATACATACAAGCAGACACATACATATACATAAATAAAAATAAAAGCCAAACCTTTAAAAGTAACAGAATTTATAAGTTAAAACTCTCCCATATATCTTTTCTAGAAAGGAAATATAATGCCTCTTTGAGATTTTTGAATACAGAAATCATTAGATATTTTATACCATTCGGCACAGTACACCATGTTATAGTTTCCATACTGTAGTCCTATCTTGACATGGAGAAATCATGTTCACATGTACATTGTTAGCAACATTCATAGCACTAGGAATTTGTGACATAATCATCAACCAGGAAGGCAGCTCAGAAATGATCCCTCATCAGCACACTGGGAGCTGGGCTGTTGTGTCCCTAATGATGGTGGTGACTGGGAGTGATGGTGCCGAGGCTAGATAACAGTGAAGGTTAGCATAACTCCAGCAACCCCACCTCAGCAGATAAAACACAGCTATAGCCGTGGGAGGAACGGCATAGCCCAAGATGCCCTAGGAGGTTGTCTGTGGACTTCCAAGGAATTCCATAGACAACAGAGGAAGAGAGCTCTTTTCCAGAGATTACTTAGAAAGAGTTACAAACCCTTAAAATGTAGGGAGTTATACTCATAGCCCTTGGAACAATACCACAACTAGAAAGAGACTTTAGATAATGAAGAGATCTTAAAAATCATAGAAGTAATTATAAGTGGATGTGAGTCTATCTGAAATAACCAATAGAGAGTCCAGGAACAATTACACTTTCAAACCAAAGCAGTTATTAGTCTGATAGACAGAAATAAGTACTGAAAACTACTTTCGGGAGAAAATTTATTAGAAGTGAATGTGTATAAAAGTATTAACACCTTTCCAGTAATAATGGAAAGCTATATATAATAATGTCTTTAAGAATCCAGAGAAAGCAAATATTAACTTAGAGATCTGTGCACAATCATTCAAGCATGAAGTTTAAAAGGAAATAAAGGTCACATTTTCAAAGAATAAGCAAAGTTAGCAATTACATGTTAACGTAAAATATTCTATCCACTACAAAAGAAGATCCCATAAGAAGGGAGTGGGATGTAGGTGAGAGCAATAAAAAAAAATAGCAATGGATTATCTACTGACAAATAAAATGAATAGTTACTGTAGAGATACTGATTAACATATTGGAAAACTTGAACTTAAAATACACAAAACATTAGTAAGGAGAAAATATAAAATGGTTATGAAGACCACAAAACATATATATTTTTCATTTCTTTCTCAGTTTTTTTCTCTTATTTTATTTTTTATTTATTTTAGTTTTTTTGAGACAGGGTTTCTTGGTGTAGCCTTGGCTGTGCTGGAACTCACTCTGTAGACCAGGTGGCCTCAAACTCATAGAGATCCACCTGCCTCTGTCTCCATAGTGCTGGTATTAAAGGCATGTACCACAACCATCTGGCAAAAAAAAAAATATATATATATATATATATATATGTATATCTGTTTGTATATATATGTGTATGTATATATATAGTTTTCCCATGATCATTAATGAAAGGGTAGAAATTCAAGTCTACAATCACTAGCTTAATATCATCCCTGAGCTGTAGGTATTGACCCTTGTAGGTGCTGCATTAGCATTTTAAAAATCCAAGAAATCAGTCTGGGAAGATAGCTAAGCTTTTAAGGTAACTGACTGTTCTCCCAGAGGACCCCCATTTGATTTCCAGAATCCACATGGCCACTCACAACTGTCTGTAACTTCAATCCCAGAAGATTCAAGACCCTCTTTTGTCCTTTGCAGAAATTGCACACATGTCATGCACAGACATACATGCAGACAAAACACCCGTAAACATAAGAACTAAAATTAAGAAAGACTTGAGAAACACTGGTTCATAGAGACACCTAATATCAAAGCACTTGCATTAGTTATTAGGAATCTTTGGTGTTAATTTTATTGTAATGATAATATTATATTCCACATGATAAATAGATACACAATTATGCTAGCTCCCAGGAATATTACTAAAACTTAAAGAATTAATCAATGTAATAAATTCATAAAGGTCAGAAATGATCAATAAAAGAAGCAGAGACAAAAGCGATTGATGGTAAACAAAAAAGAACAACTATGTATGAAAAATATCAGATCCACTGCAGGACACATAATTTGAGTCACAAACAAACAAACCATATGAGGTTCCTACGAAGATAGTGTAAAATGTAATGAGTCAGCTGTTGTTGCTCCATGGGCCACCCAGCAAGGCAGCAGGTATCAGATGCTCCCTGTGAGTTATGTTTTCATTTACACTTATAAGATTTAAATTTTCTCCTGGAAAGTCTTCTTTGATTCATGATTCATTCAGCAGTGTGTTAACTGATCTCCAAATGTTTCAGGAATTTATATCTATTTTTTAGTTACTGATTTCTATGTTAATCTCATGGCAGCCAAAGAGTACATTTTGTATAATCTTGATTATTTTTGTTGATTTGTTTATTTAAGTTGTATTCAGTATTATTTTTGTATGGGTGATGCACACTGAATACCACAGCACAGCATGTGTAGTGGTTGAAGGCAACTTATGGCAGTCAGTTTTCTCTTTTGACCATACAGATGCTGGTGACCAAACTTGATTTCCAGACTTTGTGGCAAGGGTCTTTATCCACTGAACTGTCTCACCATAGGTAGTGATTAACATGTTTTGTAGTCCTACCCCTAGGTGACACACTATTGGCATGTGATAGCTGCAGTTGGGAAAGAAAATTGGTCCCTGATCTATGAGCTATGTTTCAGTGGATGGCCTTACACCAGGAAGACCAAGAAAAATACATTTTATTGCCCAGAATGAACATATCTTAGTGAACATGCTGTGGGAGATTAAGGATGCTTATTCTGTTGGTCTTGGATGGAGGACACTCTAGGTATCATTCACTTGAAAGTCTCTGGTACTGATGCTGAGGTCATCTTCAACCTTACCAACTTTCAGTCTTTGTGATCTATCGATAACTAAAAAGAAGGGTCCTGCACCTGCAGTCCTGCACTGGGTTAGACTATTTCCTTCAGTCTGTCAAGACCTGGCTTTCTGCATTCTGTTGGGCTGTTTTGTGTATGCACGCTAAGGTTCATATGTCTTCTTAGAGATGACATTTTATCATATTTTCTTTGAAAATCAACTTTCTGTGCATCTCTGTAAAGATAATGCCAGTTCAGTGCAAACCACCCTGTGCCACTCTCCTGGACGGTAGATCCCTTGTGACAAACATTTGAATTTTCCTCCTCCTGTCACTTCCAATGGCCGTCATTCCACTTATCAATCTGTCATAACCACTCAATATATACTCACTACCATTGCCTAACCAGACACTTAACTTTTGTGTAAGTTGAAATTGGGAACCTGAGATCTTATTTCACAATCCATTATGCATTCTCTGGCATCTGAAAACAAAATCCCAGCTTCTCCTCTGTATCACTTACATCTGCCTTGAAGATTCTTCTGACAGTTGTCCTAAGGTAGGTTTCTAACAACGAATTTTATTGGCTTTTGGGTTTTTGTTTTTTCTGTGTTTGAGAAAATGTGTATTTTTCATTGATCTAGATCTTTTAGTGTGGATCGTAAGAATGGAAGGAACAACCTCCGAGCTTTTCACATGTTGGAGCTGGACTGAGAGACTTAAACACCATAGGAATATTTTTTAAAGTCCAAGTATCAGAAAGTTCTAGACAGTGTAAAATAAGGAAGGTAAATGTTGCAGAAAATTGATAGTGTAAAAAAAGTGTCACGATATGATTCCCTAGTTTCTCCAAGTTTTATTTATGACACACTTTGCTGTGGAAAAGAACTGTCTAGAACTTTAACAGAAAGCATGCTTTGCCAATGACCTAACATACCCGTGGCACTGACAACCGATGGGCACAAATATTGGAAAGTGATTTGTTATTTTGAAAGGCAGAACCAGAGGATGCTGTAAAATCTATACATAAACGTTGTGCAAATGACCAGGTGTCCAGGGAGCAATGCACATGTAAGGTGCAGTCAAGCTCTGTTTATGGAATAGCTGACCAGGGCAGAGGATTTAATTGTCACTCCACAGACAAAGTTTGCAGCTTGGGTGAAAACAAATCAATTGCCCATCGAATCATTAATCAAAGAAAATTAACATTGTTCAATGAGATAGAGCAGAATTCGGCTCTCCATATCTCCATAGTGGGGCAATCAAAATATTCCAGATTAAAATCTTTTTCTGAGGCTAAGTGGAAAAGGCAGCCATAGGAGTCTAACCACAAAGACTGTAATGTCACACTTGTTAGATGAGGATTTGAACACAGCTATTATAAAAGTGGAATAAAAGCAAGGGCACTTTATATTAATAAAGAAAATAAGAAACTGAGCAAGGAATGGAAGATATTGAAAGTGGGTAAGACGACAACTGCGAATCTGAAAAATAAAACATATCCTATAATATACTTACTGAGCTTGTTGGCAGAAAGTGAGACGGAGGAAGATAATCAATACAAATTCTTCAGTTTTCAGAAAGCAACAGAAAGAAGATATTGAAAATAAATGAATTAGATTCTGGACTCAAGAAGACAACTTAAGATTTCATATGTGCAGAATTTCTCTATAGAATGAACCGGTCAGGAATAATGGGATTTCAAGGAATATTGGTCAATTAGGTCTAGAGAGATAATGCAGAAGTTCAGAGTACTTGTGCGTCACAGGTTCAGTTCCTGGCATGAACATGCCAAGCTTACAATCAACTGTAACTCCAGTCCCATATCTGACGCCTTCTTCTAGCTTTCTTGCACACCATGCATGCACATGGTACACAGACATACATGCAAGAAAAACACCCACACATGTAAAAAAATTTAAAAGCATTGAACCGGCTATTTTAATGTCAGATAAGATACGCATATATATAAATGCCACTGGAAATAAAGAGGGATATTTTAAATGATAAAATGTTTCTTTTCATCAGAAAGTTGTAAAACATAGGGCTTATGAGGGTAGTCGGCCGGTAAAGTGTTTGGTACACAGGACTGAAGACTTGAGTTCATTCCCTGGAACCCACATAAAATGTGGGATGTTGGTATGTGCCTCTAATCCCAGCACTAGAGAGGTAAGATAAAGGGACCCCTGGGGCTTAATAGCCAGACAATATAGGGCAATCTTCAAGCACCAGTTTAAGTGAGAGACCAATTCTGAAAAAAATTAAATGAAAAGCAATTTAAGAAGACACCTGATTTCAACCTTTCCTTCCACATACACATATGTGTACACACACGCACACACACACACATGAACAAACATCATACAGGAACAACCTGAATAATTATCAAGTAAAAAGACATCCACTGGCATGGTAGGAAGCTTTACTTCCCCTCTCAGCGTGTGTGATGAAGTGGACTCCTGACAGCTCTGTGATCAGAGTGGGTGACAAAACTGGTCCTCTTAGCAGCAATACACATATCAAACGCATAAGAGACCCGAGGAAGCTGACTGTGTAACTATTTACCAGTTGCTTCTTTGCAGTGCTGGGCACCCTTTAATAACTACGCGCTGATTCCATCTAGGGAGTTCTGCGTGCAGAAGAGGCGAAAGGAAGCTGGATTTGTGCTGTGTCAGAACAGGAAATCCTCGGGGTTCAGTTTGTGCTAAAGTTAGGTCATCTTGGATTGTTAAGAAATTTTTATTCATGTTCTTGAGTTCTTTTGATAATGTCCAGGGAATGCCCAGTTTCTTCTGGGCTACTGTAAAGACAGTTAACACATAGTATTGTCCATCTCTCACGTATCAACTGCAGACAGGTACTTCAGGGTACTGAACCCATAGCAAGAGTTCTGAGGACATTGAGAAAGTGTCTGCCTGCCCTTCTGTGAGAGCTTGCAGGAGTCAGATCATCTCTTCCTAGCTCCCAGACTTGAGACATAAGAAGTTAGATTATGGATGACATAATTGTGATTGTGACTTTAAGCCACTGTCTATAGACATACAGTGTTATGTATTGATCCACCCATTTCAATCACTGAGACAAAACCATTGCCTTTGTGGTTATATGGAAGTGAGAGTATGCTATATTTTCATTATATGAAGAATCTACACATTGTTTTCTTAATCCAATAGATTCTCTCCAGAGAATATTTAAAAGTCAGGCCATGTAAGCACTTGCCTGAAGTCTCGACACTGAAATTGCAAGCCTCAAGTAGAAAATATCACACAAAACTTCCAGCCAGAGTTCATGATTTCTAAGAGTTTGCTACGTGACCCTCTGCCTGGGGAGACTTATTACATATACCCTCAGAGGGAACTGATGGAAGAACAAAGTAAATATACGACCAATATCCAATTTGGTAAATCAGTGATTTCATATTCTTTTAGTTATGAGCTTTTAATACAATTACATAATTTCCCCTTTATTTTCCTTCATCTCAGCCCTGCCATATACCCCTCCTTGCTCTTTCAAAATTTTGCCTCTTTACTGCCTGTCATAAATTTTTGTTATTATTTTTATATGTACATATATACATATATATTCCTAAATATAATCTGCTCAGTTTGTATAATGTTACCTGTATGTATGTTTTCAGGGCTGAACATTAGGTATTGGATAACCAAATAGTGTGCTCTTTCCTGGGGAGGACTATTTCTCCCACTTTCAGCATTCCTTAGTCGCCTGTAGATGAACAAATGAATTTTACTGTGTTTACTTATAGGAATATCAGTGAGGGCTTACTTGACGGAGCAAAATGAACTCAAGGCAACTGCATCTTCAAAATATCACCCCAGAATGAGTGACAGATTAGGAAATCTATAAAACTAGTGTGCACTGCACATCTTACAGGTGACTTGACAGGTTGGAGAGTATCCTTTCTAGGTAGCTCACTTGGTTTGAACCTCTTCCAGGTAGTTCAGCTGATATGCCTCTTCCATGTTGTTAGGCTAGTCTGATCCTCTTCCAGACAACTCAGCTTATCTGAGAAGGTCATCAGAAGTTCTTACAGCTTATGGACCATAGGCTTGAGAAGGGAGGAGCCTAGTAAATCTAGTCAGTTTCAGGGACTTCCTGAAGGATTTGAATTCTTTCTTTCTAAGTTTAGTGAGTCTTCCTTGCAGTCTGGAATGTTTCATTCCCCCTTGGAACATATCGGGTCTTCATAATCATTTCTCCAAGATGGAAGATTTAGGTAGGGTATTCATAGACACCACAGTTCTAGGCAACAATGGTAGGAATAGAACATATAAATCTATTGTTAATAAATATCAAAGTGAAATACAACCATTTTGCCAAAAGATTGAATTAGCATATATCTAAGCAAATGGTGACCATCTCTTACTATAAATGAAACAATAGCAAATTGGAGAGCACAACCTTTACTTATGGCAAACTGTATGGAAGATGTTTGATCATTACAGAAAATAAAATGGCGTAAGCAAATATTAATGAAAATGTAGCTGGGCAATGGTGGCACACGCCTTTAATCCCAGCACTCAGGAAGCAGAGGCAGGGGGATCTCTGTGAGTTCAAGGCCAGCCTGGTCTACAAGAGCTAGTTCCAGGACAGGCTCTAAAGCTACAGAGAAACCCTGTCTTGAAAAAAAAAAGAAAATGTAACTGAGGTCTCAGATGTTAAACAAGAAATCAAGTGCAAACTTCATTTTTCAACTTCAAATGGAATCCTGCTGCTTTAAAGACTGTTTTTAAGACAGAGATTTATTTTATTTTTATTTACTGCCATCTGTGTGTATGCATATGTGTGTTGTATGTGTATGTGTGTGAAAACAACTGCCAAGGAAAGAAAAAGGAGGAGGAGGAGGAGGAGGAGGAGGAGGAGGAGGAAGAGGAGGAGGAGGAGGAGGAAAGTAAGTGTGTGTGTGAACAACTGTCTAGAAAAGAAGAGGGGAAGAGGGAGTCTGGTCCCCTAGAGCTGGGGTAGGTTATAAGCAGGTTTAAGCTATCTGGTGTGGGTGCTGGAACCTGACCTCTGGTCCTCTGGAAGAGCAGCAAGAGCTTATAACTGCTGAGCCATCACTCTAGCTCTGAGACATAAAAAATATATATTAACAAAACATAATCATTTTTAGAGTTAACTTTCACCAACCACCCCATTATAAAGTGAGCACCTGTATTTTTCCATACCACAAAAACTCAAATAACCCTACTACTTCTGCAGCTATGCAAGTACAGTCGCCTGAGGGTGATCCACTAGAATCTTGGTACAGAAGGTTGGAGGTGAGGATGGGTAATAGTTGCAATACTACCAACAGAGACACACACTCTCTCTCTCTCCCCCTTCCCCTCTCCCTGTCTGTCTCCCTCTCCCTCTCTCAAACATCGGGAGTGCTCTCAGGTAGTTTTGCAGTTTTCTCTGCTTCTGGCATGGCTTTCTTCCCCGAGAGCAACACAGGACACAGCCCTGGAGAGAAGGGGATGGAATGCCTCTGCTGACCTGACACCTATGTTATGCAAGTTTGCCAGTGGGGAACAGGGGGGTGGGCTCTGGTTAGCGCCTCACCTATCCCATGAAAACTCTGCCCTGCCCTACAAGGAAGTGGAACAGGTATGATCGAGTGCCTAGTTTTTCTTGGCTGGCTAAATCTGTGTTTCTTTCTTAACTGGGATAGTGAAGTGAAGCACAAAATATCCAACTGTAAAGGAGCTCATTCAGAAGATAGGAAATATGGAAGACATGTATCAACAGCTTGTCCGTGTGGAAGTGGAGACATAGCTGGGGAGTAAAAGCAGAGAAGGGTTCCCTCTCTGCATCTTGATGCAGGTCCTGCAATATGCAGCTGTGGAAAGCAAATGACTCACACAACTGTGGGAGCCACAATGCCCCAGGCCTTTGGTATTCACTAAAAATTACATTTTAGATTCATTTATTTTTTATTTTATGTGTATGAGTGCTTTGCTTGTATATATGTCTGTGTGCCACCTGAATGTGGTACCCACAGAGGTCAGAAGGGATCATCAAATCCCCTGGAACTGGAGTTACAGTTGGTTGTGAGCTGCCAAGTGGATGTGGGTAACCAAATTTGAGTCTCTGAAAAAGTAGCCCGTGATGGTAACGCTGCACCATTTCTCTAGCCCTTTGGCCTTTGCTATTTTTACAGAACATAGAAGATTTTCTTGAATGAGAGCTTGCTGCTGTACATCCTGGGGACAACTTCAGGAGACTAAATTACTGGTTATTTTTATAATTTCCCCCGGTTATATTACCACTTTACTACGAAGATGGTTAATTAAGCCCATTATTCTGTCATTTTAGAAGTACTGGTCTGTCAGTTCCATTTTAAAATTCAAGTAAGAAATCCCTTTAATTAATGCTTTCATGTTGAACTACCAATTCTGAAATGAAGACTATTTGTCAGCATGTATAGTTAAATATTTTATCAATTTCATTTTATTTTCCACCATAATTCATTGTTATCTCAGTAAGTGTTTTTGGTTCCTAAATGCAGTGAGGGAAGAAGCAAAGGAAGAGCTGGTGGGTTCTCTTAAATTGTTTATTTCTAACTGTAGAAATGAGGCCAAATACTGTCACCCACGTGGTATGATTGGTACCTTCCTTTAGGTTTAACTGATAGCTGTATTTAAAAAAAATATCAAGTTTATGCACGTCTCTTTTTCCTATGTGTGAGTGTGTATATGTATGGGGGCAGGTGTGTGTGTGTGTGTGTGTGTGTGTGTGTGTGTGTGTGTGTATGTGTGAGTGTGTGTATGGGTGTGTCCTTTTCGTATCTTGTTGAGGGTGGTTTTCTCTTCTTGTTTCTCCTGCACTGTGTGCTATAGGCAGGATGCCCTGTGAATGTCCAGTTGATTCTCCCATTTACCCCTCCCATCACATTGTAGGAGCGCTGTGATTACACACACACCACGGATATCCTTTCCATAGGTTTTGGGAATCAGTCTCAGATCATCAATAAGCGTGTTTACCATTTGAGCAATCTCCTCAGCCCCACAACTCTGTTTTTAAACATGTATGTACACCTAAAATATTTTTCTCATGAACATGTTAAAGACTTGCTCAAAAATTACATCCATTTTAACTTTTGCTTTGTAATTTACTGGAATTTCCTGGAAAAGCTATGCAAATGCCCTTGCTACCATTTTCAGTGTTTACAGTTGTTCAATATTCCAATGTTCTATCAGAACTAGCTTTGGAAATGGCACTATTTATGGATAAACATAGTTTTCAGTTCATATACATGTAAGAAAAGCTGGACTGAGCAGACTATATTTGTATTCTTTAATCTTCTTACTGTTGTGTGGAATTTGTTCAGTAGGAAATGACAATTCAAAATTTTATTACATGTATTTGTGTGTGTATACAAATGTATATACATGTGTGTGCATACCCCCCATGTATGTCAACAGTACATGTGTGATGTCAGAGGACAAATTGTGGGATTTGGTTCTCCCCACACAGTATGTGGATCTCGAGAATCAAACTCAGCTAGTCCTGCTAACAGAAAGAACCTATGCCTGAAGAGCCACCAGGATGGCAGATTTACTGTTACACAAATAAAATCATATGAAATATTCATTCAGTAGATATGTAAATCCCAACAAAGTGGCAAAAAACATAAAAAACAAGGTAGGATGCCTCTAAAATATATTAATTCCACAGTTATCAAACACAGAGACAAATAAGGTAAACTAGCCCTTAGATAAGTTAAGAGAGAGAGGAGGGGAGAGATAGGGATGGGAGTTGGGGGAAGGGATGATGTAGATTGATGATATTAAAGAGTAGAAGTGAATATTCTATCCAGAACCAATGAAACCCTTGAGAGTATGAAGTAATTCTTTGAAGACAAATATTCCTCAAACTGGAAATTCTTGGAAAAAAAAGAATAAATGCCTGCCTATGACCTATCAAAATTAAATTAAGAGGATATAAGTAGCATAAACAAATCAATAATGAGCAATGGGATGGAACCTGTAATGAAAAAAACCCACAGAAATAAATCTCAGGACACAATGATTCTATGTCAGTATTCCTATAATTAACACCAATACTACTCAAAGTATTTCATAGCAAAAGGGGGCAAGAGACATTACCCAAGTCTTTATATGAATCCAACATTATCCTAATACAAGATAAAGAAACACAGAATAATTTTTATAAAAAGATTGAAAGGTATAGACCAATTTTCCCAATGAATATAAACACAGAACTTGTCAACAAAATATTGTAAACCAAATTCAATGACATATTAAATATATAAAACACAGTTGTCTTAGTTTAGGTGACTATTTCTGTGATGAAACACCATGACTGAAGCAAGTTGGGGAGGAAAGAGTTTATCTGAGCTTACATTTCCAGAAAATAGTCCATCACTGAGCAAAGTCGGGGAAGGAACTCAAAAAGGGCAGGAACCTAAAGGCAGGAGCTGATCCAGAGATCATGTAGGCACATTGTTTATTGGCTTTCTCCCTAAGGCTTGATCAGCTTGCCTTTTAAAAGAAGCTAAGACCCCATGCCCAGGGATGGTACCACCCACAATGGGCTGGACCCTCCTCCATCAATCACTAATGAAGCAAATGCCTTAAGGCCATATCAGAGGGAGGCATTTTCTCAGTGGAGGTTCTTTCCTCGTATGTAGCTCTAACTGCATCAAGTTGCCATAAACTAGCCAGCACAGCAGTGATTATATTGTTTTCATTTTAGTAAGGCAAAGGTGGTTCAATATATGAAAACCAAAAACTGCAACACAGAATATGGATGGAATCAGGTACCAAAGTTGCATGGCCTCTCAACAGATTCAGAAAAAGCCTTGACAAACTTCAACATCTTCTCATTAGAAAAACTCTGGAAAAAACTGAAAATGCAAAGAACACTCCCCCACAAGACACAGACTGTTTTCAACAAACTCATAGCCAACATTGCGCTAAGTAAGAAACAAAAAAGAAAAAGCCTGAAAGCATTTTCTCTAAAATTCTCATTCTCATGAATGAGACAAAAGTGTAAGACCCTTTCTGCTCATGCTCAGCCTAGAATCTCAGCCCCCATGCAGAGCAGTAAAGCAAGAGAAACAATGAAAGGGAATGTGGGTGTTTAAGGAAGAAGACAAATTATCCTGCATAAGCATGGCATGCTCTTATACTGGAAAGACCCTAAACAATGCATCTATTACTGTAAGCAAAGTAATAGCACATAAAATCACCAAATAAAGGTAGAAGACATATATACCACAAACGAACTTGCCATGCTAGAAATCAGGAGGAGAAACCATTTTGCAGTGGTTCCAAAAATGTGTAAGATTGAAGTTAACTAAGGAGATGAATAACCATTATGGTGAAACCTTTGAAATAATGAAGAATTAAAAAGTAAAAGATGGAAAGAGCCTATATTTGTGGACGGGAACAATTAAAATTATAAAAATGTCTGTGCTATCACAATGATCTACAGATTCATCTCAATCCACATCAAATGTCCAATGATCTGCTTTAAAGACTTAGGAAAAGTTCTTAAAATTCATGCTGAAGCACACAAGACCCTGAGAACATCAGGTAACACCCTTAGGCAGAAAGAACAAATCTGGGAGTATGATAATATCTGATGTTAAATTATACTACAAAGTTACAGTAACACAAAAGTGTGACATTGTCAAAATAAATGAATAAATACATGAATACATAAATAAATAAAAATAAAACAGAATAGCCCATTGGACTAGTATGAAAAATACAGAAATGAACATAGAACTACAGCCCCCTGATTTCAGCAAAGATGGGCTAAAAAATATGTCCAAGAATTAATAGCTCCATCAATAAATGGTGACGGAGAACCACAAATGCACATAGAAAATGTAGAAAAGAGTAAATATCGATTCTTTTCTCTCATCAATTCAAGATGGATTGAATACTTTAATATAAGACTTGGAACTGTGACTTACAGAGAAAAACACTTGGAACTATAGGCTCAGACTTTTCAGAAAAATCTCAGATACCAGAAATAATGACAAGAATTGACAAATGGAATCATTAAAAATGCTCTGCACAGCAAAGGAAACATTGATAGGAGTGAAGAAACAGCCCCCAGGATGAGAACTCATCATTGAGAAGTATAGATCTGGCAGGGGCTCATGTCTAGATTGTATAAAGTACTGAGGACATTAAACCGCAAAAATAATACATTGTTAAACATAAATTAAACAGTATCAGAAAATAAACACAAATGCATAAATATAGGTTAAAGGTTTTAGCATTCTTAGTCACAAAAGAAATGCACCTCCATTAGAATGGCTAGCACCAAAAAGGTAAATGATAAATTTTGAAAAGGATGTGGAGATAAACAAGCCCTTGCAAAACATGGGTCCGGAAATTAACTTGCGCAGACACTGGTAGAAGATCAGTATGGAGATACCAGAAAACCAGCAACAGAATACCATGACTCAGGTAAATCTTCCTTGGGGATACTCAAAAGATTATATGTCAGCTTACCACAGAGGGAGCTGCTCAGTGAGGCTTACTGCTCTGTTATTCTCAAGAGGATCAATCTGAATGTCTATCGGCACATGAATGGCTAAAAAAATGTGGTATATGAACACAGAAAAACACTTGATCATAAAGAAGAGAGAAACTATGTCCTTCACAGAAAACTGGACAAACAAAATCAGAAAGAAACATAGTGTATGTTTTTCATAAGTAGAATCCATATTTAAATAATATTCTACATGTAAAAAATCATTAAATTTCAAGGAACCCTTTGTAAAAACCAGGGATAAGAGCAGTGGGAATAATGCCAACAAAATAAGTCAGCATAATAGGTGCTAAGTATGGACTACAACCCGTGCCTCAGGGCCACGGTCTACCATCTTTGGTTTAACTCAAGTCCTCTGTTCAACCCGTCTGGACATCAATTACAAAGCCAAGACAAAATGTAGTAAGAGGCCTGTTCCCCTCGTGCACCATTGGTCTCTTACAATCTTAATTCCTGAAAAAAGTAATAGGCAAGCTGGCCCCTTTCATCTCAGATCATTTAGCATAGTGCAGCCAGAAGGATGCCTTTCTCTCTGTAGATGTGAATTCCTTCAAGCTGGTTTCCTCAATATGTGTCCTCTGTGGTGCTCGTGAAGAATCTCTGATTCAGATGTATACCTAATTCTAAATAACCTAGATGTAGTAAGAGGCGAGCGGGCCGCATTCCTGGTGACTTGTAGTAATGCCTGCTTTTGGTCCTGGCCACCCGGCTCCCACAGCCCAGCTACCTTATACCTGAAATAATTAAGCAGGAACTGTATTCATTGAAATACTGCCTGGCCCATTAGTTCTAACCTCTTATTGGCTAACTCTATCATATTCGTTTAACCCATCTCCATTAATGTGTATCGCCACTTGACTGAGTGTAACCAGCGTCCATCTCAGACAGGAGAAACATGGCGTCTGCCACACTACCTTCTTCCCAGCATTCCCTTCTGTCTACCCCGCCTACCTGATTTCTGCCCTATCAAAAGGCCAAGGCAGTTTTCTTTATTCACCAATGAAAGCAACACAAATATAGAAGACCCTCCTACACCACCTAGAACTAAAAAGAACTGCATGATGAATATGTAGGCAGAATGTCAGATTTCTTGCTTTATAATTATTAAATATTTCAATCTTCATTGGGGAAAGATTTGTGGTATCTTACAATGTAAGTGCATATCACAGGTATGCCAGACACAGACACATGAAAAATCTCATCCATATTAAAGAAGGATGTGCCAAGTGTGTATCCTCCAAGGAAAACCTAGGTAATGGCAGCTGCGGTGATATTTTGTTTGTGCTGTAACAATGAAAGCTTGCTTGAAGATCAGAGTATGGAACTAGTCACACTAGGTAGCCATAGAGGCCAGGCAATGGTGGCACACACCTTTAATTCCAGCCCACAGGAGACAGAGGCAGAAGGATCTCTGAATTCAAGGCCACCGTGGGCTACAGGAGACTGAATCAGTCTAAAAGAGAAGCAGAGACAAGCAGTAGCGCTCACACCCTTAATCCCAGCACTAGGGAGTCAGAGATGAAAAGTGATGTGGCTGGGTGGAGAGAGGAATATAAGGCGGGAGGAGACAAGAGCTGATGATTCAGTCTGAGGTTTCGTAGAGACGGCATTCAGTCTGAGGATTCAGCAGAGGTAAGAACTAGTGACTGGCTGCTTTGCCTCTCTGATCCTCAGGCAAACTTTATTTGCTAAAGCACAAACAAAATATCACAACAGGGATAACTAATGTGATTAAATACTGTGTCTAATTCTAAGTGTTCTGGAAATGAGTAGGGTAAAAGGGAAAGCCTGCCTTTAATTTGAAAAAGCCACCAATCATGGAGTCATCTTCTTGACATCAGTTTCAAAACAAGTTAGTGATACACGGTGTAGGTGAGCACTGTGCGGAAAGGTTGAGTTGATTTTAAGTTGAGCTTCCTGGGCTTTGATACAGCTATTTCCATATTTATTTTCTGCATTTATTTTACACTAAAACTTAAAAAGACATTATATTAGGGTGCTATCATTTAAACTTATTAGACAATTCTATTTATCTCTGATTTATATGGTTATATACTTTCCTGTGATATTCAACTTCCATTTCTTAGCAATGATCTACAGGAGGAAAGTTTTGAATTTACAAAACTTAGAAAGTTGTGTATAATCATTTATTCATTCCACATATATTGTGTTATATTTTAGTAACCCAATTGTTATAAAAATTTGATTTATGGAACAATATTTCACATGTACTTTTGACAGAGGCTGATGTTAGACATCTTTTTTTCCATGGCTGTTCACCTTTATTTTTGAGTCAGGGTCTTTCACGGAAAGTGAACCTCATCAATTTGCTTGGGCTGAATGGCCAATGAGCTTTAGAGCCCCACCTATTTCATGATCCCTCACTCCCAAGGCTGAGGTTATCAGTAGGGACCAAAATACCCAGAATTTTATGTGCCTTCTGGGGATATGAGCTCAGTTCATTGTGTTTTCTTGCAAGCACTTTACCAATAAAGCCAAGCTCCACAGCTATGGATACTTATAATTTTGATTGCCTTGCCTTCAAAGAATATCACTATGATACGCATCCATCACTTCCATGTCACAAAACAGAGCAAATTGATTTTAAAAACATACTGGGTCCTAAAATAAAATAAGGCATTAATGAGTAAACCCGCCTGTTGATGAAATGGTACCGATATTTATTTATTCCTTAACCAAAGGAAAGGCTCTTGTCAAAGTACCTGGTAAAATAGAGCTAGTGAAACATCTACTGACATGAAAAAATAACCCAGGAGTTGAAGGAATTACCTTTCAGAACATGGAGTGGTATCTAGATGCAGCCTAGCCCACAAAATTTTATTATACAGGCAAACATATCTATCTGTAAGACATTACTGGTTACATAATATAGCCAATTACAAAATTACAGTGTAATCTTCTTGGCGATAGTGTTTTGTTATTGCTGCTAGTGACCATCTTCCTATTAGAGTTGCAATATATACAGGACTTTTGTGAGTGATGAGCGCAGCAGCCCTGCCATGGAGAGCTTACTCAGATGCAATTGGTATAATAGCACTTAAGAGAAATGCTCCGCAGACAAATAGGTGACCTCAGCATTTTCACCAAGCAGGAAAGAACTGATAAACACCCACCAACACATATCTGCAAGAATTGAAATGTATTTAGAAAGACCTGAGGTGGTTTGTAAAGGGCAGAGCCCACCTTTTTACTGCTTCAGAGTAGAGAGAAAAAGTAATTCAGACTTTTAAATTAGCTTTCAGTCATAGTGAGGAGAGGCCTAAATAATTATCAGCTGCATAATCTCATTAAATTGATCCAGTACTGAGCTGGGGACTCCAGGTATTAGCGTCTCAAATCTGTCCATGAATTCACATACATCATCTGACTTTCCCCCTGTGTCTAGCTACACACACCCAGAAAACAACTCATTAGGGATTAATACAAGATTTAGACAACATTATTAAAAGGCTACACAAAAATGAATTTTGGGTCAAGGTTAATAAATGAATCAAGGGATATGCATTAGGGGACTTCAAGACTTCGACTTCAGACTAAAGTGACCCCACATAAATTCTCTCCCTTCATCACTTCCAAGTTTACAAAACATTATATGTTCATAAATCTAAAAAGTTCAAATAAGCTAGGGTAGTGGTTCTCAACCTGAGTGTCTCCACCCCTTAAAGAGTCAAATGACAAACAGGAGTCACCTAATACCACAAGAAAATAAAGGTGTTTACATTATGATTCATAACAGAAGTAAAGTGACAGTTATGGAGTAGCAACAAAAATAGTTTTATGGTTGGGGTCACCACAACATGAGGAATTGTATTAAAGGGTTGCTGCGTTAGGAAAGTTGGGAACCACTGAGCTAGAGTTCAGGAAGCAACAGAGTGGGACTCCTCTTTTTATTTCATCTTTAGCATATTACTTATGAGCTACACTCATGGTGTAACATCTGCTGAGTGTGTAAATAATACTCATCATAAAGACAAATACATACTTCTCTCATCCTTATGTTATTTTTTTCTCTTAAAATATCTCTTAGGTCGTTTTCATGATCGTTTACTCTGATCTCTTAGGAAGCTTGAAGAACCTTCTATAATTATATTATCATTTGCTTTTCTAGTATTTTACTGTTGGGTTTCCAATGGTTTTCAAATTAAGAACTGTGTCATAGGAATATCTTTCTCATAAGAATAAGACTGCATAAGCGCATTTGGGGGGTATCAACAAATACAGAGGACTGAGACATTACTTTGAGACATACGACTACATGACTAAAAACATCTAGAAGTTTCTAATTTTATTTTTTAAATTTTATTTTATTTCCCAACTAGAAATTGTGTCTAATAATGGAGTGATTCAAATTTTCACTTACAATATTGGAAGCCACGAACCAAAAAGATCGCATATAATATTTATTTATTTATTTATTTATTTATTTATTTATTTATTTAATTTATTTATTTATTTTTTCCATACATTGTTTTGTTTTATTTTTTCCATTCAAGAACATAATTAAAGAAATAAATTTTTTTTCCTTTCTTCCCCTTCTCCCGGTCCCTTCCCACTACCCCCCCACCCCTCCTCCCTCCCCCTTCTTCCTTGAAAGAGGGCATGGTGCCCTGCCCTGTTGGAAGTTCAAGGCCCACCCCCATCCCTCCTGGCCTAGGAAGGAGTGCATTCAAAAAGACTCGGTTCTCAAAAAGTTAATACATGCAGAAGAGATAGGTCCTGGTGTCATTGTTTGTGGGTTCTCCATCT
>PVIU01028127.1:0-19387 GCA_004026605.1 Ondatra zibethicus | reverse complement strand
ATAATCCACACTTTCTTGATCCATTCTTCCATTGAGGGGCACCTAGGTTGTTTCCAGGTTCTGGCTATTACAAACAATGCTGCTATGAACATAGTTGCACAAATGCTTTTGTAGTATGATTGGACTTCTCTTGGGTATATTCCCAAGAGTGGTATTGCTGGATCCTGAGGTAGGTTGATTCCCAATTTCCTGAGAAATGATTTTTTTTTTAAGATAACAGAAGGTAGCTTTTCTTGGTCATGACCCAGGGGAACCCCCATTAAACAATTTCAATATGCTAACTCAGATCCTTGGAGCTTCAGGACTGTAATCATTGAATAGTACTCTCCAGGCTCCTCTAAGCCGAGCCTGAGACTTTTCTGGGTTTTTGGGCCAGCTTGAGACGCTCTCTTTTTATGTCTGGCCCTTTCCCAGTTGCTGACTACAGAACAAATGGCAACGGTGGGTAGAGGAAGCTTTGGTGTCTTTGTCTAAAAACTTTCCCGCAGCTCTTTTTGGACATAGTTTATTGAAGGAAAGTATGGAGAGTGCGTAAAAGTGAAACTTGCATTGCTTTTGGATTTATGCCCAATAATCCATCATGGTTTCCAGAAAATGCACATCCATCCCTGGGGAGTCCTGCATCCTCGCAGCTCTGTTCCCAGGCAACCAAGACTGTTGTGGGATTTGCCTATGACAATCCCCTTTTCTGTGTCCTCCCCTTGGGTGATGAGCTGAGAGTCAACATGTGGCTGTTGTAGTTTTTCATTCTTAGAACAGTGTTCCTTGGAAAATATATCTCACAGCTTGCACACACAATGACACTGTTCTTCCCCAAGCCCCAGGACTTCCCCTTTCCATAATTTTCTTACACATTAGGAGTGATATTGAATGGGAGTGTTTAGAGTGAGCTCTTTATCTGGTTCCAGGTCTTGAAGGGAAAAAAACCTTTAGTTTTTTTATCATTATTATATTAGTTATCATTTTGGTAAATTTTTAAAAATTAGGGAAGTTTCCTTTTACTACTAACATGTGGGAGGTTATTTCATGAATGGATTTGGGTCAATTTTTTCGTATTTGATGTGTCCGCTTTTCTTCTCCCCTCTCTTTCTACCTCTCCCTTCCTTTGCATCTCATTCCCCTTCACACACTTTCCCTTCCTTTCTCTGCCATTCACCACCAACTCATCTGGGTCAGCTTTGTGGTTCAGGATGGCATGGAACTCAGGATAATATCAGAACTGAATGAAAGTTCCCAGGACAAAGCCACACGTGTGTTAAGGATTCTACATAGCTGATTGATCAGGCTACTGATATATGTGAATTAATCTTGTATCCCGCCACATTTCTGAAGCTGTTTATCAGCTGTAGGAGTTCCCTGGTAGATTTTTTGGGGTCACTTAAGTATAATATCTGTTAGTATGCAGGCATCTGTACTGGCCTGCCCTTGGGGTTCTGACAAGCTATGTCCTCAGCTGTAGCCACTAAGAGCACCTCCTGTGCACATTCATTATGTTCCCTTTAAAAAGGGTCCTGCCCACCTCCCATATATCTTTCTTTCTCTCTGTGTCTCTCTCTTCTCTTCTCTTCTCTTCTCTTCTCTTCTCTTCTCTTCTCTTCTCTTCTCTCTTCTGCCACTCCTGTCCCCAGAAGCCAGTCTCCCCTCTCCTCTTCCCCTCCCCCCTTTTCCATTCCCTTGCCATTAATAAAAACCTCTCCATGTGAACTCTGCTGCATGGCATTTTTCTCTTTCATGCCATTTTGTTTTAAATTACAGCACTATCGTATTATCTGGAAATAGTGAAAGTTTGACTTCTTCCTTTCCAATTTGAATCCCTTGATCTCCTTTTGTTGTCTTATTGCTCTAGCTAGAACTTCAAGTACTCTATTGAATAGATATGGAGAGAGTAGACTGCTTTGTCTTGTTCCTGATTTTAGAGGAATCACTTTGAGTTTCCTCCCATTTAATTTGACATTGGCTGTTGGCTTGCTGTATATTGCTTTTATTATGTTTAGGTATATTTCTTGTATCCCTGATCACTCCAAGATCTTTATCATGAAGGGGTGTTGGATTTTTGTCAAAGGTTTTTTCCAGCGTCCAATGAAATGATCATGTGTTTTTTCTTTCAGTTTGTTTATATGGTGATTACACTGACAGAATTTTGTATGTTGAATCATTCTTGCATCTCTGGAATGAAGCCAACTTGATCATGGTGGATGATTTATTTGATGTGTTCTTGGATTCGGTTTGTCAATATTTTATTGAGTAGTTTGTATCAATGTTTATGAGTGAGATTGGTCTCTGCAATTCTTTCATGGTTGAGTCTTTGTGTGGTTGGTATCAGGGTAACGGTAGCCTCATAAAAAGAGTTTGGCAATGTTCTTTCTGTTTCTATTGTGTGAAACAATTTGAGGAGTATTGGTATTAGCTCTTCTTTGAAATTCTGGTAGAATTCTGCACTGAAACCATCTGGCCCTGGGCTTTTTTTGGTTGGGGTACTTTTAATGACTGCTTCTATTTCCCTTAGGGGATATAGGTCTATTTAAATTGTTTAATTTTAGTATGTGGTCCATATCTAGAAAATTGTTCATTTCCTTTAGATTTTCTAATTTTGTGGTTTTTGAAGTATGATGACTCTCTAGATTTCCTCAGTGTCTGTTGTTATGTTCACCTTTTCATTTCTGACTTTCAGGTGTGCTGTTAAGTCTCTGGTGTGAAATTTCTTCAAAATCTTTATGAAGGATGCACTCGAAGGCCATTCATTTGTTTCATGGCTGCCCATACCTGAAAATAATCACATAGAAACTATATTATCACAACACTGCTTGGCTTATTAGCTCATGCTTCTTATTGGCTAGCCCTTATATCTTAAATTAACCCATTTCTAATAATTTGTGTATTGCCACATGGTTGTAGCCACTGGTAAGGTTCCATTTGGCGTCTGGCACCTGTCTCCTGCAGCAGCTACATGGCTTTGCCCTGACTCTACCTACTCTCTCTTTATATTTCTGTTCAGATTTTCTGTCTGGCTTTACTCTGTTAAGACATTGAGGGTCCTTGGCCAGGAAGTGACCCTGATCCAGCACCAGCAGATCCATCCAGAGGGGATCTCCCAACTCAACCTGCTTCGAACTGAGGCTCTGGGGACAAAGGGGTGAGTGCAAGGCTGCAGGGGTTTCTTTGTTCCACGGAGCCAGCAGCTACCAAGCCTGCCCTTTTGTCTGTGAGGTCCTTGGCCAGCAAGTGGCCCTGATCCAGTACCAGCAGATCCATCTGGAGGGGTAAGTGTGTCCCTGCCCAGCCTCCCAGCCACCCTGGGAAGGGAGTACAGGTGTCCTCCAGTCCCCTAAACTTTCTGGTCATTCAGTGGGGCTTCTCCCCGGCTACTGGCTTTCTCTACTTATCCCACCCCAACTTGCTCCCAAGCACCCCTTTCCATCTGTGGGGTTCTAGGATCTCCCAAATCAGCCTGCTTCAGGGCTGAAGCTCTGGGGACAAAGTGGTGAGTGCAAGGCTTCAGGGGTTTCTTTGTTCCACGGAGCCAGCATCTGCCAAGCCTGCCCTTTTGTCTGTGAGGTCCTTGGCCAGAAAGTGGCCCTGATCCAGTACCAGAAGATCCATCCAGAGGGGGTCCTTAGATCCGCCACCACAGCCTATTTCAGGGAGGAGGGGATCTGCGAGCCAGCTCCAGTGCTAAGGGGACCTAAGAGAGGGCAGAACAAGAAAAATCCCAAGTACACAGTTAGCCACAACAAAAATTGGACCAAGTTGCCAAGACTCTCCTGACTGCATTCGAAGGAAGAGATGGGCAGGTGCTAATGCAAGAATTACTCCCACAACCTGAAAAGCAACATGATAACACCAGGATCCAGCGAATATGCAACAAGAAGACTCGAACATACTAATCCAGAAGAAGTAGAAGAAATCGGCTTTAAACGTAACATTGTGAAAGTGATAGAGTTCATTAAAGATGATGTGAAAAACTCCTTTAAAAAAATGGATGAGAAGACTAACAAAAAGTTAGGAGAAATGAATAATTCCCTCAAAGATACCTAGAAAACCAAGAAAAAGCAATCAAACAGGTAATGGAAACAGTTCAAGACTTGAAAACTGAAATAGAGGCAATGAAGAAAACACAAACCAAGGGATGGCTGGATATGGAAAATCTGGGTAAATGAACAGGAACTACAGAGATAAATATAACCAACAGAATACAAGAGATAGAAGAAAGAATCTCAGATGCTGAAGATACAATAGAGAAAATAAATTCATTGATCAAAGAAAACAACAAATCCAACAAATTCTTAACACAAAACATCCAGGAAATCTGGGACACCATGAAAAGACCGAACCTAAGAATGATAGGGGTAGAAGAAGGAGAAGAATTACAGCTCAAAGGCCCAGAAAGTATATTCAACAAAATTATAGAAGAAAACTTTCCCAACCTAAAGAAGGATATTCCTATGATGGTACAAGAAGCATATAGAACACCGAATAGACAGGATCAAAAAAAAAAAAAGCATCCCCTCGCCATATAATAATCAAAACACAAAACATACAAAATAAAGAAAGAATATTAAGAGCTGCAAAGGAAGAAGGTCAAGTAACATATAAAGGTAAACCTATCAGAATTACACCTGACTTCTCTATGGAAACCATGAAAGCCAGAAGGTCTTGGATAGATGTGCTGCAGACACTAAGAGACCATGGATGCAAGCCCAGACTACTATACCCAGCAAAGCTTTCTTTCACCATTGATGGAGAAAACAAGATATTCCAGGATAAAAACAAATTTAAGCAACACATAGCCACAAACCCAGCCTTACAGAAAGTACTAGAAGGAAAACCACAATTAAAGGAAGCAAACACCCATAATAACACAGACATCTAACAACCCTCCACCAGCACAACTTAAAGAAGGGAAACACAAACTCTACCACCCCCCCCCAAAAAAATAACCAGCGTTAACAACCACTGGTCATTAATATCACTGGAATTGATTCAGTGAATTGAATTCCAAAAAAATAATCAGAGTTAACAACTACTGGTCATTAATATCACTTAATATCAATGGAATTGATTCAGTGAATTGAATTCAATAAAAATAAAGACACATCATACCCAAACCTATGGGACACTAAGAAAGCAATGCTAAGAGGGAAAGTTCATAGCACTTAGTGACCACATAAAGAAAACGGAGAAAGCACACATTAGTGACTTAACAGCACACCTGAAAGCTCTAGAAAAAAAGAAGCAGACTCACCCAGGAGGAGTAGAAGACTGGAAATGATCAAACTGAGGGCTGAAATCAACAAAATAGAGACACAGAAGACAACCCAAAGAATCAATGAAACAAAGAGCTGGTTCTTTGAGAAAATCAACAAGATCGACAAACCCCTGTCCAAACTAATCAAAAGGCAGAGAGAGAACACTCAAATTAACAAGATCAGAAATGAAAAGGGGGACATAACAACAGACACTGAGGAAATTCAGAGAATCATTAGGTCTTACTACAAAAGCCTGTATGCCACAAAATTGGAAAATGTAAAAGAAATGGACAGTTTTTTAGATAAACACTATATATCAAAATTAAATCAAGACCAGGTGAACAATTTAAATAGACCTATAAGTCATGAGGAAATAGAAGCTGTCATCAAAAACCTCCCAACCAAAAAAAGCCCAGGACCAGATGGTTTTAATGCAGAATTCTACCAGAACTTCCAAGAAGAGCTAATACCTATACTCCTTAATGTGTTTCACATAATAGAAACAGAAGAGTCATTGCCAACCCCCTTTTTTTTCTCTGCTCCCCTCCCTGCCACACCCCTCCCTCCCTCAACCCTCCCCCAAGGTCCCCATGTTCCCAATTTATTCAGGAGATCTTGTCTTTTTATACTTTCTACTTCCCACGTAGATTATATCTATGTAAGTCTCTCTTAGTGTCCGTATTGTTTTCTCAATTCTCTGGGATTGTGGTTTGTAAGATGGTTTTCTTTGCCTTATGTTTAAAAACCACCTATGAGTGAGTACATGTGATAATTGTCTTTCTGTGTCTGGGTCCAACCCCTTTTTTTGAAGCTACAGTTACCCTGATACCAAAACCTCACAAAGACGCAACCAAGAAAGAGAATTACAGACCAATCTCACTCATGAACATCGATGCAAAAATTCTCAATAAAATACTGGCAGACCGAATCCAAGAACACATCAAAAAAAAATCATCCATTATAATCAGGTAGGCTTCATCCCAGAGATGCAGGGATGGTTCAACATACAAAAATCTATCAATGTATGCCGGTTGTGGTGGCGCACGGCGGTAGGATTTGCTGAAGGAGGCAGAGGCAGGAGTATCAAAAATCTATCAATGTAATCCATCATATAAGTAAACTGAAAGAAAAAAACCATATGATCATTTCATTAGATGCTGAAAAAGCATTTGACAAAATTCAACACCCCTTTATGATAAAGGTCTTGGAGAGATTAGGGATACAAGGATCATATCTAAATATTGTAAAAGTAATATACAGCAAGCCGACAGCTAACATCAAATTAAATGGAGAGAAACTCAAAGCGATTCCACTAAAATCAGAAACAAGACAAGGCTGTCCACTCTCTCCATATCTCTTCAATATAGTGCTTGAAGTTCTAGCAATAGCTATAAGACAGCATAAGGAGATCAAGGGGATTTGAATTGGAAAGGAAGAAGTCAAACTTTCATTATTTGCAGATGATATGATAGTGTACATAAGTGACCCCAAAAACTCTACCAAAGAACTCCTACAGCTGATAAATACCTTCAGTGATGTGGCAGGATACAAGATTAACTCAAAAAAAAAATCAGTAGCCCTCCTATACACAAAGGATAAAGAAGCAGAGAGGGAAATCAGAGAAACATCACCTTTCACAATAGCCACAAATAGCATAAAGTATCTTGGGGTAACACTAACCAAGGAAGTGAAAGATCTATTTGACAAGAACTTTAAGGCCTTGAAGAAAGAAATTGAAGAGGATACCAGAAAATGGAAGGAGCTCCCATGCTCCTGGATTGGTAGGATCAATATAGTAAAAATGGCAATTCTACCAAAGGCAATCTATAGATTCAATGCAATCCCCATCAAAATCACAACAAAATTCCTCATAGACCTTGAGAGAACAATAACTAACTTTATATGGAAAATCAAAAAGCCCAGGATAGCCAAAACAATCTTATACAATAAAGGAACTGCCGGAGGCATTACCATCCCGGACTTCAAACTCTATTACAGAGATACAGTAATGAAAACAGCTTGGTATTGTCATAAAAACAGAGACGTTGACCAATGGAATCAAATCAAAGACCCGGATATTAATCTACAAACCTATGAACACCTCATATTTGACAAAGAAGCTAAAATTATACAATGGAAGAAAGAAAGCATCTTTAACAAATGGTACTGGCATAACTGGATGTCAACCTGTAGGAGAATGAAAATAGGTCCTTATCTATCACCATGCACAAAACTCAAGTCCAAATGGATTAAAGACCTCAATATAAATCTGACCACACTGAACCTTATAGAAGAGAAAGTGGGAAGTAGCCTGCAATACATGGGCACAGGAGACCACTTCCCAGTGGCACAGACAATAAGAGCAACAATGAATAAATGGGACCTCCTGAAACTGAGAAGCTTCTGTAAAGCAAAGGACACAGTCATTAAGACAAAAAGGCATCCTACCGAATGGGAGAAGATCTTCACTAACCCCACATCAGACAAAGGTCTGATCTCCAAAATATATAAAGAACTCAAGAAACTAGACATTAAAATTCTAAATAACCCAATTAAAAAAATGGGGTAATGATCTGAACAGAAAATTCTCAACAGAAGAAGTTCAAATGGCCAAAAGATACTTAAGGTCATGTTCAACTTCCTTAGAGATCAGGGAAATGCAAATCAAAACAACTTTGAGATACCACCTTTCACCTGTCAGAATGGCTAAAATCAAAAACACCAATGATAGCCTATGCTGAAGAGGGTGTGGAGTAAGGGGAACACTCATCCATTGCTGGTGGGAATGCAAACTTGTGCAACCACTTTGGAAATCAGTGTGGTGGTTTCTCAGGAAATTGGGAATCAACCTACCTCAGGATCCAGCAATACCACTCTTGGGAATATACCCAAGAGATGCCCAATCATACTACAAAAGCATTTGTTCAACTATGTTCATAGCAGCATTATGTGTAATAGCCAGAACCTGGAAATAACCTAGATGCCCCTCAATGGAAGAATGGATGAAGAAAGTGTGGAATATATACACATTAGAGTACTACTCAGCGGTAAAAAACAATGACATCTTGGATTTTGCATGCAAATAGATGGAAATAGAAAACACTGTCCTTAGTGAGATAACCCAGACCCAAAAAGATGAATATGGTATGTACTCACTCATTAGTGGACTCTAGCCATAAACAAAGGACATTAAGCCTATAGTTCACAAGCCTAGAGAAGCCAAATAACAAGGTGAACCCTAAGAAAAACATATATAGATCCTCCTGGAAATTGGAAGTTGGGAGCATGGAGGTGGGGGTAGGGGTGGGAATGGGGGAAGAGGAGAGGGGGAAGGAGAAGGGAGAAGGGAAGGACTGGGGAGAGCTTGAGGGAGTGGGAGGGTGGAGATGGAGAAAGGGTAGATATTGGAGCAGGGAAGAAGATATCTACATTAAGTGAGCCATTTTAGGGTTGGCAAGAGACTTGGCTCTAGAGGGTATCCCAGGTGTCCACGGGGATGTCCCCAGCTAGGTCCTTGGGCAGCAGAGGAGAGGGTACCTGAACTGGCCTTGTCCCATAGTCACATTGATGAATATCTTGAATATTACCATAGAAATTTCATCCGATGGATGAAGATAGAGACAGAGACCCACATCCACATCAGAGCAATGGACTGAGCTTCCAAGGTCCAGTTGAAGAGCAGAAGGAGGGAGAAGATGAACAAGGAAGTCAGGACTGCGAGGGGTTGGTCCACCCACTGAGACAGTGTGCCTGATCTAATGGGAGCTCACCATATCCAGCTGGACTGGGACTGAATGAGCATGTGATCAAACCGGACTCTCTAAATGTGGCTGCCAATGGGGACGGACTGAAAGACATCCCACAGCAGAGTCCACACGCTTCCTTCTCTAGGACACCGCTCATGAAACATGCCTGCTCTGTGTTGGAGTGGTATGAACCTGTGTGTGGTCTTACCCTCTAGCCAGCACACTGTTTCACGTTTACCACTGGATGCTTCTCTTTCCTGACCACATCGGTAAATGTGAGTTCCTCAGGTGTACCCACAGCCAATAGCTGGAAGAACTCTACAGTATGGAGGATTAGGGAAGAAGTGAAGAGAGAGTGGGAACACTGTGGTGGTGGAATTAATCAGACAGAGACTGTGAGTCAGTGCCGAAGGCCTCTGCTATTGGGGAAGAGAACCTGTCATAAGCAATGATGCTGGAGACATCAGCTTCCCATCTGGTCTCAGAACTCACTCTAACTCCATGCCTTTAGTCCAGTTCTTTGAACACTCACCTCATTGAAGAAAATACAGAAATTGGGTCCCTGAGCCTGAATCAATTCTCACCTGATGGCAACCCTCCCTCTTGACTTCTTCAGCTATGAACCAGTACGTTTTAGTTTTAAGCCAGTCTCAGGTGTCCGTGACTTGTAACTAAAAGTCCCCCAGTTGACATATTCATCTCACATTCTGTGAGAAGGAATTCCAAGTCCTTAAGCCAGTATGCTGAAGACAAATACCCTCTAACCTCTAACAAAGCACAACCTTTAGAAATACAAACCTTAAAAACAAATTGCCTAGAACTTACGAATGGCCCAGGCTGGACTGGGATGGAGAGGTCTAGGTTCAAAGTCAGCTGCTAAGAACACGCTAGGCACATTTTGCTCAAAGATCCATTGGGAGTGATAGAGAACTACAGGAAGTAAGTTGATGGCGTCATCTCTGCACTTGGAAACAAGTAAGGGAAAACCAATAGTGTGCTGTGTGAGATGGCCTTTGGCGCGGGCCCCCAGCTCGGCTTCCGGTTTGCCACTTCAATATTCTCTGGTGAGGTGCCATGGCCTCCTACCTGGCCTGCTCCTCAGCCGGCCTGGTTCTAGCAGGCTAGAGCTGGCCAATCAGAAAAGGGCAGATTCTGCAAAGCTCCCCCTTCTTTTTTTGATACATGTCCATGCTTGTCCAAAGATGCCAAGTCAATCAAATTTAAACTAATGTAACTGTTGCTTGCTTAGCCAATTGTGTTTGTTGGATATGACCCAACTGTCCCTGGAATTCCCCTAGCTGTGCTTTAAAAGAGTCTTTGAGCTTCTTTGGGTCACCGCCATTTTGTTGTGTGGCTGATCCCTGCATGCTGAGATTTGCTCTTGAGTAGTAAACGCTCTTGTGGATGCATGTGTGGTGGTCTCTGTGGAGTGATATGCGGATCCTAACACTATGGACCTTTCTAGGAGGTAACAGGAGGGAAAGGTGGCATTGAGGCCACTTTGGAAGCTCAGGTAAGGAGCTGCAAACCAAGATTTCCCAAGAGGCAACCTTGACTCCAGTCTTTCTTTTCTGAGAAAAGGTATTTCTATGTAAGCCAGGCTGGCTTCAGTTCTCTACCTAGCTTAGGATGGCCTTGGGCTCCTGATATCCTGCTTCCCCTTCTGTGTGCTGGGCTTACAGGTGTACTCACCACACCCAGCTTACTCCTCCCCTGGCTTAGGCCTTGTGATGAACTAAGTTCTGTGCAGAACATAAGTACACTTGCGTCTTCACATTGACTCTCTTAGAAGACAGAGTAATCTTTGTCTATTATATATCAATTATATTTTAAAAATCGGTTACAAGCTTGCAGTTTCTATGTCTTTTTCATACCTCTTTGTTTGGATTGACACCCCCCCCGTCCCCTCATCTTCTTATCTCTCTGATGGTTTGTTCACAAGAGATAACCCAAGTAAACCCTCTCGCTCTACTTTCATTTTGTTGTTGTTTGGGGGCCAGGACTGTGACTCACTTGGTAACGTGCTCTGTGCACAAGCATGAAGCCCTCAATTCAATCCCCAGAACCCTGTGAAAAGGCTGAGAAGCCTGTAATCTCATCACTGGGGCACTGGGGACTGGAGGGTCCCCGGAGCATGGTGCTCATCCAGTACAGCTGAACCTGTGAGCTCACAGTTCATGAGAAACCTCGTCTTTAAAAAGTGAGGTGGCACAGGGCTGACAAGATGACTCTATAGGTAAAGATGGCACAGAGTCCAGGAAGTCTGACTTCAAACCCAGGAACCCACGTGAAGGGGAGAGAACTGACAGAGTTGTCCTCTGTCCCCACACATGCACCATGGCATACCCTCTCCCTAACACACACACACACACACACACACACACACACACACACACACACACACACACACACACGCATGCACACTACTACTACTACTACCTAAAAATGAAAATAAAATAATAGCAATAAAGGAAGGAAAGCATCTGGCATCCATCTCTGTCCTGTATACTTGCTTCCCCCCCCACACACAATGCCCTCCCCCACACAAGATAAAGACTTGGGGAAATATCTAATTTTGAAAGTCACACAGTGAAGCGATACAGTGCTAGTCTCCCAGTGCCATTGCTGGCACTGGTACCTGTCTGAAGCCACGCAATCCTCAGAACAAGCCACTTCTCTCTGTCCTGTCACTCCTCCAGCCATGCTGCCTTCGGCGAGCTTCCCACTGTCTCCATGGAAAAGACATCTTCTGTGCCCTGAGAGTGATCTGTGGAATTAACTATTCCTAGGAGAAGGAATTTAAAAAGGGCACCATCATGACCTCTGAAGTTGCAGCTTCTCTTCAGTGACAGGGTCCAGAGCGGCTGGCGGCCAGCTGGTACAGGTACACAGGCAGGCGCAGGAGCAGATGCTGGCGCAGGCGCAGGCGCAGGTGCCACCCATGGATCAGATCGCCAGATTCACAAATCTGTCACTACCCTGGAATTTATAACCACCTTGAGGCCCCCCTATGTCTCATGTGACTCTCCATATGAGACTTTGGCCTATGCTAGATGATTCTGGTGGTTGATAATCTCTACCAGTTTTAGCTTGTGAGATTTTCAAATTAATCTTTTCCTTTGTCCCAGTAAAATCACTAGCTAACATGACATTGGGCTCGTGTTTACATATACACTTCAAGCTTATTTTAAAAACATTCCCTTAGCCCACCCCTGGCCTCCCCTCCCTTCCTCCTGTTCTTTCTTTTGAGGCAGGGTCTGTTGTCCAGGCTAGCCTGGAATTCTGACAGTCCTGTTGCTTCGGTCTCACAAGAGCTGGGATCACTGATGTGAATCACCGTGTCTCGCAAAAACATTTTCTGTCTTTTAAAATAAGATATATCTATACATAGCTATTACCAATGTTTTGCCTTTATGTATATATGTGCATCGTACATATGCCTGGCACCTGCAGAGTAAGAAGAGGGCATTGGAGCCCCTGGGACTGGAGTTACAGATGACTGTGGGTGGTGAATTGAATGAAAATGGCCCCCATAGGCTCATAGGGAGTGAAACTATGAGGGGGTGTGGCCTTGTTTGAGGAAGTGTGTCACTAGGGGTGGACTCCGAGGTTTCAAATGCTCAAGCCAGGCCCATTGTCTCTCTTTTTACCTGCTGCTTGCTGATCCAGATGTAGAACTCTCAGCTAACTCCTCAGAGCCATGTCTGTCTGTGTGCCTCCATGCTAACTTACCATGACAATAATGGACTAAACCTCGGAACCTGGAGGCCAGCTCCAGTTGAATGTTTTCCTATATGAGAGTTGTCGTGGTCATGGCACAGCAATAGAAACCCTAAGACATTGTGAGACACCAAGTGGATGCTGGGAATAGAACTCTGGATCCCTGTAAGAGCAACAAGTATTCTAATCCACAGATCCATCTCTCCAGCCCCAGAAAGAGTTTCTTGAATTAAATATTTTAGCATTTATTCTGATTGCTTGCTGTGTCATTTGTTCTTAAAAACCAAACAAAAGAAAAACAAACAAACAAAAAAAACCTTAGTATCTCTCTGAGTGTGTGTGGTCTACCCAGTGAGTTCCAGAACAGACAAAGCTATGGAGAGAGACCCTGTTTCAAAAAACCAAAGGGAGAGATGCAGGCGGTGGTGGAGGAGCTAGATGCATGTGCGCAGGCAGAGCAAGAGCTTTGCTCTAGGTGTTTTGGTGGTGACTATTGGGGCATATTCGAATGTCAATATTTGGAGAGACTTTCTTTGGGACCATTCAGTGTTTCACAGAAGAATCTTAGAATTGCCTGCATTCTGGGGGTCTCCACCTTGGTGTTCTAGGAGCAGGTGAGGGGAAGGGGACGACCCTAGCATTCAGTATTTCCATTTGTTCTTAATACTTCACATTCCGAACCTCTTCTCAGTTTTTCTGGAAGGAAGGACTGGAGGGGTCTTGACAAAGTATAGTGTGTTTACGCAGCGTGGGTGGTATACGTTCTGTAACTGTTTTATGTGTAGGTCTCCAGGCAGATTGTGCATTTCTTACCTCTGCGTCTTCCAGGGGAGAGGCGCCTGCAAGAACTAGAGATCTGGGGGTTCCCTGGCTGTTCAGCCTGGTGCTTATTCCTCTATCATACAGCTGGAACCCATACTCTACCTGCTTCTAGTTGCTGAAGTGCCCATTTTTGAGGTTCTCACCCCTGTTCTTTAGGCTGACATTTTAGCGGATGTAGCATATCATAAAATACTGTTCAGTTTGCAACGTTTACATAGCCTGACTATTTATAAACTGCCTAGTATATATAGCTCCTGTTAGTGGGTTTTTTTTCAGATCTATTTATTTTATGTGTATTGCTTGTGCCTGCATGCATGTCTGTGCACTGCATGTGTACGGTGCCCAAAGAGGCCAGAAGAGGGAGCTGGGTCCCCTCTGGGTGTTGGGAAACCTGGTTTTCTGCTGGGCCATCTCTTCCTCCCCGTGCATTTGTGTTTCATTATTTTCATAGAAATTAAACTCTGATTGGCTGAGAAACAACATGTCCTGTTTTTCTTTCTGAATATGTTCGGGAGCAGACACCAGCTTGGACATCTTCCACTCCAGTCCAGCCGAGACATCCTGTACCCAGAGCTGTCATAGGTCTCAGATGTGAGAGCTCAGCCTCCAAGCCTGACTCTGGCTGTTTCAAAGGCCAGTTGCTAGTCCTTGCATATTTAGACTGTACTTTTGAGCAACTGGTTAAAATGGGGGTTCCTACAAGACATTTTGGGGTTTATTGATTTGATTGGATGGCCCACAGAACCAGAGAGATACTTATGCTTACTGCTTATTTTATTTTAGAGCGAGGGTTTCACTATATATCTCTGGATGGTCTGGAGCTCATTGTATAGCGCAGGCTGGTCTTGAACTCAGAGACCAACACTTGCCTCCCCAAGTGCTGGAACCAGAGGTATGCACTCCCACACCTGGCCTCCATGTTTTATTATAAGGATATTACAAAAATACAGATAAAGAGCTATACAGGGTGACATGCAAGGGATAGTGTATGGCGCTTCTGTGAGTCCTTGGGTCTACCACCTTCTAGAAACTTCCATATGCTCAGCCCTAGAAGCTCTGTGAACTCTTTCCTTCTGTCTTTTAAGGAGGTTTGAACTCAGAGGTACCGTTCATAATAGGCTGGGTGGAGAAGAGGGGTGCTGTGTGTTCAGAATCTCCTTGCAAAATTTGTTCCCACAGGTGTGAGAAAGGCCTGCAACTTGCTGTTGGACAGAGGCAGGTCACAGTGTTTCTTCATGGCCATTGCTACAATAAGCAGCCTGCTTGCCCATTGCTCCTTTCGGAGCCTCACACACAGCCAATCTTCTGTCTTGAGGTATATCTAGTCTTTATAACTATATGAATGTAATTAAACAATGTGTGATACTTTTAGTGTGTGTGTGTGTGTGCAGTGTGCACGTGTGTGTGCTGTTGAGTGCAGGCGTGTGCATGTGGAGGTCAAGGCCAGCTCTCAGGAGTCGGTTCTCCCTTCCACTGTGGGTTCCATGAATCCAGCTCAGGTGGTCATGGGTGCACAATAGATGCTTCTTCCTGCTGAGCCATCCCGCTGGCTTTGTGTGATATTTCCATTCCGTTTTGACTTCGTAATGTTTGTGGGGTTCACTTATGTTGTAGCAGATGTTGGAACTTCACTCATTTTCATGGCTGAATAGTATTTCCTTGCATGGAGTTTTCACATTTTATTATCTATTTTCCACTTTTTGACTAATTATAAGTAGCAAAGCCATGACATTCATATACATGTATCTTTTGTGTATTCTTAATTCTTCTGGGTACATATCTAGGAACAGAATTGCTGATCATACAACAATTCTATGTTTAATTTTTGGAAGAGCCGCCAGACTGTTTCCCATAACCGCTGCTGTGTTTTACATTTCTGTTGGTGATGTTTTAGGACTCCAGCTTGTCCATGATTTGCTGACACTTATTTTTCATTGAAAATTACGGTCATTTAGCTTGGTGTTCTTGTGGGGGACCTAACAGTGAGAGTGGGGGTGTTTCTGACTCTTTCATATACTTTTGAGACCTTTTTTCCCCTACTGGGTTGCCTCGTCAAGCCTTGATAAGAGGATTTGTGCCCAGTCTCACTGCATCTTGTTATGCCATGTTTGCTTGATATCCCTGAGAGGCCTGGTCTTTTCTGAAGGGAAATGGAGGAGTAGTGGATCTGGGGAGGAAGGGAGGTGAAAGGGAAATTGGGAAGACTGGAAGGAGGGGAAAATGTAGTTGGGGTGTGCTGTATGAGAGATGAATAAATAAGAAAAAAGGAAAAGAAAAAGAAAACATACTGTTATCCTAGCAAGTGTGAAGTATCTTATTGGGGTTTAGTTGGTGTTTCCCTAAGGGCTAATTATGAGACATTTTTGTAGACTTATTGACCATATGTATGGTATTCTTTGTAGATAGGTATCTTAGTTAGGGTTTCTATTACTGTGAAGAGACACCATGACCATGGCAATTCTTTTTTTAAAAAAATTATTTTTGTTTTATGTGCATTGGTGTTTTGCCTGTATGCATGTCTGTGTGAGGTGTCAGATCTTGGAGTTACAGACAGCTGTGAGCTGCCATGTGGGTGCTGGGAATTGAACCTGGGTCCTGTGGGAGAACAGCCAGTGCTCTTAACTGCTAAGCCATTTCTGTAGCCCCAGACCATGGCAACGCTTATAAAGAAAGCATTTAATTGGAATGGCTCGCTTACAGTGTCAGAGGTTCAGTCCATTATCATCATGACGGGAGCATGGCAGCATGCAGGCAGACATGGTGCTGGAGTAGCTGAGACTCCTACATATTGCAGGCAACAGGAAGTTGGCTGAAACATTGGACGGTATCCTGAACATAGGAAACCCCAAAGCCCATCCCCACAGTGACACACTTCCTTTGAGATCTGTCTGCCTCTGCCTCCCTAAGAGGCGTGCACCACCATCGCCCGGCTGACGTTTTTGTTGTTGTTGTGTTGGGGAGGTCCTATTCTATTCCTAGTTTTCTGAGAGAAAGAGAGAAAGTCTCATGTGTGCCCGTGTCTGGAAAACCATGGGTGCTCTAGAGCTGGAGTTGCAGGCCGTGTGGCTGCCTGCTGTGGGTGCTGGGATCTGAACTCAAGTGCTCTGGGTGCAGAGTCACCCTAACTACGAAGGGCAGCAAGCACTCCTAATCACTGAGCCAGCTGCCCAGCCCAAGAGACGCTTTTTAAAAAGCCTTTCATTTAAAAAATTCACTTATTTTGGGGGCAGTGACATAGTCCCCCAGGGAAAATCTGTTGTTCTGTCTATTGCCAGAATGACATCTGTGGGAAGATGCGGAAATCAGCTTCCTGGGAAGATAAAGAACAATTAGTAAAGATCACATAATAGAATAAAACCAAGACTTGGAAGGCAGGGGGCAACTTAGTGGGTCTGAGGACACTGGGAAGGGGACATTCCAGATGGTGGCAAACAGCAATGGCAATCTGACAGATTTCTCAGCTTGGGATCTGAGTTTTATCACTGAAAAGTCTTAAAGATTTATTTATTGATTTTATGCATATGAGTGTTTTACCTGCATCTGTGTATGGTCAGAAGAGAGGGTTGGATTCCCTGGAACTGGGGTTATAGGTGGCTGTGAGCTGCCATGTGGGTGCTGAGAACCCAACCTGGGTCCTCTGAAAAGCAGTGGGAGCTCCTAACCACTGAGCCAGCACTCCAGCCCGCATGAATTTTGTTGCTGTAATGATGTCACAAACATCAAAGATGGTTCAATTCCAGCTTCTTTTATGACTGCAAATGCCCTGGGAGAAGCAAGAATCATGATGGCCGGCGGTGGTGGCGCACACCTTTAATCCAGCACTCAGGAGGCAGAGGCAGGCGGATCTCTGTGAGTTCAAGGCCAGCCTGGTCTACAGAAAGAGTTCCAGAACAGCCAGGAGTGTTACACAGAGAAATCCTGTCTTCAAAAACAAAAAGCAAAAAAAGGGAAGAGGAAGAAGAAGAAGAAGAAGAAGAAGAAGAAGAAGAAGAAGAAGAAGAAGAAGAAGAAGAAGAAGAAGAAAGAATCATGAGTGATGCCAGTTGGCTGTGAAAGGCCATTTTGCTGGAGGTTTTTGTTTGTTTGTTTGTTTTTGTATTTTATTTTATTTCATTTTGCATATGGAGTTTTTGCCTGTGTGTCTGTCTTCACATCCTGTGAGTGCCTGGTACCTTCAGAGGCCAGAGACAGTGTCAGATCTCCTGGAACTGGTGTTATGGTCGATTGTAGGCTGCCGTGTGGATGCTGGGAACTGAACCCCGACCTCTGAAGAGCCGCCAGTGCTTTTAACCCCTGTTGCTGGGATGATGGTGGAGTCGCTCAAAGTCATGGTTACCGGGAGCAGTGTAGTTTGGACGATCCTGTGAGGTTCCTGAGTGTCCCACATGGGGGCAGCATTGCGCAGGAAAGTTCGGTGACCGATTCATAGCAATGGTGAGCATTTAAGATTAATCTTAGTTTCAGTCTACTCTACAAAATGGTTATCCGCAAGATTGTTAAAGAGATACCGTATTACGTTTATCAAAGAAATGGGGCTGATTAAGAATGGCGTTCTTGGACATGGGTGAGGGAATGGGCACTTCAAAAAACTAAAGGCTGCATCAAATGGGGAAGATCTCTGTATCTGTATTTTATATACAGAGAGATAGAGAGTAAGAGAGAGAATTGTTGGAGGGAGAATGTAGGAACGAGAGTGGGAGGGGTGAGGATGAGAAAGGGGTGAGGGAATTCTCGAGGGGTGGGGGGAGGGTGAGGGTAGGACGAGAGAATGGTGGGGGAAGGGCGAGGTAGGCACTCCTTGAGAAGAAACTGTCAGCTTCAAATGATCTTCTGCACTGTCTAATAGTCTCCAGAAAACTGGCCACTCCATAAAAATCATCTGTGTATGCAGACTTCCCCTAGAGTCCCAGTTCTTTAGCTGAAGTATATCCCCCCCATTCTACCCCCGCGCCCCCCCCCCGCCCCACCGCCGCAAAAAGGATCTCAATCTACGGCCAGGTAGGCTCTGAATTTGGGATTCTGTTCCCTCAGCCGCTCTGGTGCTGGGCGCTGGAGAAGTCTCTCCACTCTGTCTGCGTATTCTGCAATGTCTGTCTCCACCAGTAGTTTTGTAGCCCCAAGGCTGTGTTAGCAGTAGGGAGGGCAGTGGGGGACCCTTCCCACTGGGCTCAGGGCTGGTTTTTCAGTGATGTTATTTCCAGGGACCATAACCAGCACCCAGACTGTGGCATGGTTTAAAAGGAAGGGTGGGAGCAAAAGGCTTCGGGATGGCAAGTGTGGAGCTGGAGGGTGTGGAGGAGTGTGAGTGAACTGGCTTGAGATTTTCTATTGCTTATGCTGCGCACGGAATTCACATTTCTTCAGTGATAACCCTGCAGGGATCCTGTGGGCTACCGGGAGTCTGCAAGGCCATAAAGGCTGGGACAGAAGCATAGACCATGGAAGTGAGTTGCCCTAATAATTTTTTCTTTTCTTTTCTTGAAAATTTTAGTTCGGATTGTTTATTGGCTTACTCAATAGTTTAAGATGACTGGGGACAAGGACATGCGATCTGGGGGACTGTGGAATTGAGTGTTGCGGTTTTGTGTGACTTTGCTGGTGAAATGAGTCCCTGGTCGTGGGCAGAAGCAAGTGGATTTTCCCACGGGGGAAATTTATCCCAACAGAAGTTTAGCCACTGTAGAGGGGCTCTTACCTGAGAGGACTTTCTGTTAGTGCAGGTGCAGGCAAATGATGCCAGGAGCACAGCCACATCTCAAGATTTAGGGCAGTGAGTGAGTCTACATGCCAGCAGGGAGTGTTGCCAGAGGCTCTGTCTCTCAGTCTACGTCTGCAGTCTTCCCAGGGCCGCAG
>PVIU01028126.1:0-19406 GCA_004026605.1 Ondatra zibethicus | reverse complement strand
CCTTAATATTACAAAACATTTCCAACTTGATCGACTTATCTCTCTCATATAAATATAGTCCCATATAAAACTACCGTTAATTGAAGCTAATTAAAAGGGAATTGCTGGAGAGCAAAGATGTACACTGATGTAGAACACTCAGGGGATTTTCACTTAGGGAAAGAATCAAAGTTCAAGTTCTTCTTGAAACTTTCAGGACCGGTTTGAAACAGGTGCTAGTTAGTGGTCCAAAAGACATCTTAAAATCATAGTCTTTCTTCTTAGATGTAATTTAAATAAATATATTTTGATTCAGCAACAACTATGAAGAAAGTTACTCATATGGATCATCTTGGCTAGTTTACAGTCAGCTAGATAGAGGATTTCCATAATTCACCTTTGACCAGATGGTCTCTACACTGCTCTTTGAAGCACTGAAAAACACATTAAACAGAAAGACACACATTTTAGGCATTGCTGAGCTTTAAAGTCTTGGGGTCTCTTGATACTTGCTCCTAAATAAGGTTACAAAGAGGCTTCCCATGACTTCTGACTTCCCGTCACATCGTGCAGTGATGTCAGGACTGATTTGAATGCCACTGGCTGTGCAATGTTGATCCTCAGTGGCCTGTGATAAGAAGGCATGGATGCGCTCTGATGAGCATGTTGTAGAGACTACTTGTTGGATCAGAAAATTTTCATGGGAGGAAATAATCTCTGCACTGCAGACTTGAGGATTCATTCTGGGTGAAAGCATCCGTCTGCATGTGGGAGCCATTGTTGAGCACTGTGGTCTTGATAAACAGGCCTGGGTCTCCCTGGCTCCTGAGCAGACCTGTTGCTCATTGTGTTATTCTTGACTATTCACCTGAACAATCCGATCTGATATTTTGGTCACAGATGATCTCTTGCTACCTGCAGCCATTTTCCTTGGAAAGTTAAAGAGCATGTCACTTCTTAGAGACAATGGACAGTTCTGCCACAAAACCCTTCACAAAACAAAGAAATTTTAGTTTCTAGATTACCTTAGAAAATGTAGGATAAGCATCACACACTTTAAATTTAAAGTTTAGGGAAGTCAACAAATTCTTAATATCCCTGGTGGTGGAGGAGTTGAGCATTTCATTGCTCTGGAAAATATGCATCTTAAAAGCTTTAGGGAGTGAATTATTGAATAAATTCTGGTTGTTATAATCCTAAATCAGGGAAAACTTTTACACTGAATAGCAACCTTGTCATACAGTGAATACAGTCAGGTAATGGACAAATACACTACAAATACATTCAGAAACTGGAACCCTACCCTGTCACCAGAGACTGCTGTAGTCAACGCCAATATCGTTTACCTATTCTTAATTATTTCAGATAACCAGCAAATAAAAGAAATGAGATCAATCATCTTTACTTTGTTCTTCAGCTGTGAACATTTGGAAGTCATGTATGAACACCTTATTCATGAAGGTCATAGGCTAGAGAAAATACATAGGTAAGATTAATGGTACTAATAAAATTAAGTGTGCTGGAGCACTTGACTAGTATCCATAAAACCCTGGATTTGAGCCCCAGCATAACAAAATAAGTACACACACACAAACACACACACACACACACACACAGAGAGAGAGAGAGAGAGAGAGAGAGAGAGAGAGAGAGAGAGGAGAGTCACACGATGTGTAAGCCCAAGCATGAGCAAGCCAGTGATCAGATTTTATAAGCCTTATAAAACTAGTCATAAATTGACTCATCTTTTCTAAAATCTGATAGGGGATAAGTTGGATAAAATTTTGAAAAATAGGCTTAATCTTTAAAAAATGTTTTAAATCCATTTCCCAAATCACTATGCAAATTAAATTTCCATTAGATTAAAATTCCCAGTGGAGAATTTCTTGATTTTTTTTTTGTTAGAAATCCTGCTGAGATGGAATGGGAGAAACCCCATTGTCATCCATACAATGGAAGACAGGAGCAAAGTATTCCCTGAAACAGAGCCAAAAATAATGAAGAAAATAAAGTTGGTCCCATAATAACACTAAGGCTACAGGAAAGATGCTCAACAAAAACAAACCATCCCTGGGTACTCCCAAACTTTGTTTTAATTTCCCACAGTGGCACAGAAAGTCTCCTGGCCACAAGTTACCTATCATCTTAATTTCTGCTTCTTAGAGGGTTTGTGTTTGGTTTTTGTCCTTAATGAGACATATTTGCCAAAGAGGCATTCAAAAGGCATTTTTTGCTCTTGCGGAAGAGTAATTAGGTCGGTACCTCTTTCCCTGCCAGCATCAGCCGCCTAAAGAGAACCCTGCCTGGTATTTAATGCCCAAACACAAGAAGCATCATTTCCACTAATTGGTCTTGAAGTTCCGATGTTCCCAAAGGGTCTCTTTATTTTGCAAGGATCAGAAGGGACACACGTAAACTTTGATAGCGTCACTACTGACCTTTATCGCTCTCATCTGCACTATTACAGTCACTTCAGTGGACAAGAACACAATGCCCACTAAGGGAGTGGGTGAGGCATTTGCAAGTTTACTGCTGATGACATCTCTGGGCCAAGTTCAAAGGTGATAACAGCTATGTTTATAAACGTGAGCAAAATCACAAATGCATACTGTATGTAAGAGTTTGACTCCCTTGATGATGGGTTCCAGTTTAGGACAGTGTTGAGTACTTAGGGACCAGAGAATAAAGCAGCAAGATGCACACCCAAGGGAAATATGGAACCATTCATTGAGTGAACTAGAAACATAGCATATACTGCCAACCTTGTTTTTGATTTTGTTTTGTTTCTTCCACAACCTAAGAGGAGCTTTTGAGTAACATATCACACACTCTCATGATGAGTCGTGAAACAAATTACAAAATAGCGGACGGGCACATTCCAGAATATTTACACAGACTTTTTGGTCATCCAAAGCACTGGAAATTAACTCTCAGGAAGTTTCCAATTCTTCAACACAATGATCAGGCTACAGCAGTGTCCTCAGAAACATGGCCAAACAATCATTAGGCAGAACTTCAGCCATCCCCATTCAGATGGGCCAAATAAATCAGATTTGAAGAACAGCCTACCTCCTCTATCCTCTGGGTTAAGTTCTCCTCTTTGGCTATTCTCTTTTTGATTTGTATCTTGAAAATGAAGCTCAAAGTCCTATCATTTCGCTATGTTTTATCCAAGTGACAGACAAGCTCTGACTGTGGCCTTCTTTGTGTCCTTGTAGGACAGTTTCTCTCTCTAAAGAGCCTCTTTTCACTGTAGAAGCCAGTGTCAAAAGGCTTGAGGTGAATAAAGAGAAGGAGGAGAATGTTAAAGAGACCCTTTCAAAACCAAAATTCTATGTTCCAATGAGCATGTTTTCTGTGCACTGCAACATCAGCCTTGCAGAAATGAGCCTGCTTGTGAGTGTCTATACTGTCTGCTTACTTTTACACTTCATTTAGGTAAGAGCCAGGCTCCAAGGGAGGACAGCTTGCTTACTGGTTGCATTTCTGAGTCGTTGAGCACCAACACAAGGGTACAGTGTTCACAAGCAAAGACACCGAGGAAACACATCATAAATATATGTTATTTGTTCCAACCTTTTCACCAGTTTTTAGATTTCCTTTTCAACCCAAGTTGCACACAGACCTCCTGACCATTACCAAGCTCGTGTGATCTTTGATAAGTTCCTTATAAAGTTGACTTTAAGTCGCTTTTAAAATTTCAATGCAGTTTTTATTACTAGTATTTCATTCTGTTCTCCTTCCCTCTCCTCACTCCAGCTCCTGCCTGTGTGACCTCCTCTGTGAATAAATATAGCATCTCTAAATATCTTCACAAATACAATAGCTGGCATTCACTAAGCAAGAAAGTTGGGAGAAATGAATGATCTGTCTAAATGAAACTCATGTAGACACACCCCTCATCCTGGAGAAATCTGCTACAGAGGTGGCAGTCGCCAAATAATGCAAGTCAAGATTATGAAATCCCAAGATGCAATGTCAAACAGGACCTCCTCCAGCATCTATTGAAACAGTCACACCTAAAGACAGTGTGCCACGGATGACACAGCATTTGGCAAATGATTCAACCTGTTTGAGAGGTTCTGAGTGAGCTTCTGAAGCCACGACATCCACCATGGTGCCAGCCATCGTTAAAGACAGAAGAGGACAGGATTTTGCTCAAGTAATACTCATAATGTTTTCAATTATTTCTCTCTCAGCCCAGCCTTTTCTCTGAGCTTGTGTTTTCTTGGGGTTTCTTTGGCACATAGTAGCTATTGTACAAATCATTAAAAGCAAGCATAATAACATAAGTCATGAACTTGGTCATTAATCAAATCAGTGGGCAGAGACAAAGAAATAAATAAGAGGAATACACAAACCATATGCCAACAGTAAAAACAAATCATTTATCTTTCTCAATTCCCATGAACACAAATAATATATGACAACACAATGGAACACTATACATTAGTAAAAAAAGACACTATGAAGTTTATAGTAGGGGCATTTGCTTGATTTTTCCTTTTCCACTTCAGTGATATTGATGAGAAAACACATCAGTTAATGTTTATAGGTGCTTTTGTAGCCTCCAAGGTTGATATGAAAATCATATTTATATTCTATACATATGTGTATGAGTAAAATTCTCCAAAAATTCACTTTTAAGTTTTTCTAAGCAGAAGTTCATTGTCTTTTAAAAGTGAAGCTTTTAGTACACTGATATCAAGCCACTAACATTGCGTATTATCTAAGACATGATACACAGATGTAATTGAAGGGATTGGCTAATCAGTAACATTTTAATGTACAGGTGTAATGCCCCACTCCTCCAACCTCCTGACACCTAAACATACATACAAATGTCACACTCTCTGTGGGAATGGAATTATCTCTCAGTATCTCCATGCTCATATTTTTTATTACCTCTACATGTAAGAAAAAATTGGGCTTTAACTACAGTGCAGGAGATTCCTTTCCTGATGAGGGCATTCCTACTTGCTAAAAAGAGTCTTGGCATTTGACATGCCCTCAACACAGCAAGAGAGGACCTTCTTCAGATTTCCTGCAGTAACAACATCACACAGTCTATCCACAAAAAGCATTTTCTTCCCCGGCACCAGCTTGGATGTTTTGTTTTTATTTTCCTGGCACATGGATTGATTTTTCTGCTGCGTATTGGGGAAGGGAGGGCTCCTTCCCTTCCTCCTCGGCTATTCTGCGTTCCCATCATGCTCTCTACCGTTCCACCTGTCTGTAGAATGCCACTCGGTTGAACATCTGGCTTCACTATTGCAAGCTCCCTTCTCCAGCAAGTTCTCCCAGTACCCCTAGGGACACATTTCCTCCTTTTGCAGAAATCTCTTTCCAATGCATTCATTCTTCCTAAAACCCGGGATGCTTCAGGAGTCCTGTGAACCTAAGGGATGGGGGCAAAGGCATGGAGGACCATAGAAAGGTATTCTTTTTTGCCCTGACAGATACCATTTGAAAATGTTCCCCTAACATCTCCCAGCACCAGAAAGGCTCAAACACCAGAACTTTTCACTTCAAAACATCAGTCACCCACTCTGGTGTTTCAAATGCCGATAGAGACACACGTTTGCCAGGTAAGGGAGGTCGCTGTTGTAATGCCCAAAGCCTGACCTTGGAACACACCATGGACCCATCAGGGCTTTCCTAGGTAACTTTTTTGTGGCTTTGGTTTCACATACAAAGTTTTGGATTTCTGGAAGTTCTTCGATCTTTCTTTTGCAAAATGACACTTCATAACTAGGAATCCACACATTTCAACCAAGTAGGTGGCTGTACTGGGCTTGCCTTCCATTAGTTCTTACCTCCCTAAGAAATGAAGGGGCTAGGGTGTGATCACAGTCATCATCATCATCATCATCATCATCAGACTTTGACCATTTCAGCAGAGAGGAAACATTATCCAGACCTTCCTACTACATCTCCCACAGCTTCCTAACAAGCAAAGCAGCAGAACCCAGCTCATGTCCAGAGCAGAACAAATGCAGCCCCCAGCCTCCAACAAGCCTAATGTCACGCAGAGTTATTTCACCACCACCAAGCCCCCAAACTGCCTAATCAGAGTAAGGTAACAGCAGCCATCGCCAAAGACTCTTGCTGAGCTCACCCAGAATCCCGATGGCTCAATATCTTTCACTCCCAAATCTAACCTGTGCAACAGGTGTCCCAAGTGACATTGAGACTCCCTTGAACGTCATCAAAAGGGCAGGCCACCCCAGATAGGGCTGCCCATGACCTGCAGCCCCGTACCTTCCAGTCCCCTGGCTCTGCTGACCTAGAAGCCCAGTTGGTGCAGCTCACCTGTTTGTAGGCATCTAGGAGGAAGCTCTTCCAGACACAGCGTAGTCCCTCTGAGGTCAACATGCGCCGCCACTCTCCGCGAGTGGACTTGGAGCGGCTGAGCAGCAGCGCCACGTGCTTCAGCAGAATGACCGAGTCATAGAGCGCCAGGAAGAGGCAGTTGGAGAAAAAGACTGGCAGAATCTGCAGTGTGATCAGCAAGTCGACGCTGAGGAGTCCCATCTTCTCTGCTTCCGCAGCCTGTCCCCTGTGTGCTCTGCTTCCCCCTTCACCCTCTTTTTGCAAAGGAAGGTGGTGGTAGAGGAGGTGGGGAACCAGGGGGGAAGGTTGGGAGTGGGGGTGGGGGGAAAAGGAGAAAAACTAAATTAGAAGGAAACCCAAGTTGTCTCTTCTTTGAAAGAAGCAGAAATGGCAAGACTAAGTTCGCTCGCTGCAGTCCAGCAGTTGGAGTGTGCCCATCAATTCATTCAAATCCGAGATGCATTTTTTTTTCCAGGATTTAAGATGGTTAAAAAAAAAACTATAAAGAAAGAAAAGAAAAAACCCTGGCGTACCAGTTCCTAATCCAGTTACCCCTGTCAGAGTCCGTTAAAGACAGGAAGCTCTGCTTTCATTTCCAGGCACCTATGAGACTGCAGAGATGGTAAAATTTCTTTGAGCTTTTCATGTTCCTTTAAATGCAGTCTGACTTCTTGCAGTGCCAAATTTCTTAACTGTGCTCTAAGGGTAGGGTTTGTTTGTATTTTTCTTTCTTTCTTTCTGTCTGTCTGTCTTTACTCCGTCTTAAACATACTTTCTCTTCTCCTCCTCCCAGCCTGCTTCTGTCTGTTCTTTCTCCAGGTTCTTCAGAAGCGGCTGAGTCCTCTGCCCCCTCCCTCTGGCTTTTCCCTTTGCTATCTTCTGCCTGCGTAGCAGAGTGCCTCTCTCTGCAGCCCAGTGAGTCCCGAAGCCTTTTATACATTCCCTGGCTAATTGCTGCAATAGAGAAATGAAAGCCTAATCTTGCTAAAGATCTTGACGTCATCGAGAAAGAGGGCTTTACTTTGGCCAGGAGCACAGTGAACAGAAAAGCAAAACTCCACAACTTTTTTTTTTAAGAAGGGGTGGGGGAAAAGACAGTGGGATTTTGCTTTGTGATTTAAAGGGAGAGAAAGGAAAAGAAATCACCTTTGACAGCTTTCAGGAAATGCTTCCAAACTTGAAGGAAAGTAATTTGGAGATTAATACATTAACACTTTCCTCTGACTACCATTTTTATTAACCTATCAGTAGCTTTGGCAATAAAGACTCCTGGCAGACAGGTAGAAAAGGGGAGGAGTGAACACAGATGGGTTTTACCCATAACTATTTTCTAAAAAGATATTAATGCTTCTATGTGAGCTTTATACCATGACACTTTTTTCACCAAATTTGGGTCCTGGGTCCTATGAATATATATTTTTTAAGTAACGATCTTATCTAAGAAAACTTATCTAAGTTGGAGAAGTTGTAAACTGTTTGAGACCACCACAATATTTCTTTAAAACCTATTCCCAAACTCAATACCTGTGTTATTTTTTATTTTGCTGAAGCTTCATTTCATAATAACAATAATAACCTTCCAGGCATGGAAGGAACTGAGTGACCAAATCTTTTAGTGTCATTTTCCTTCAACGCTGATAAAACAAACTTGCCATTCATTGCCATTTAGACGCCACGAAGTTGAGAAATTGATTATTTATGAGAGTCCTTTAAATTTAGCACTTCTCCTAAGAGGCCTGAAGACTTAGGAAACTTTTTGGGTTTTTTGGCTTGGCAAAAATAAATAAATAAATAAGTCTATAGGTGATCAGGAACAAATCAAGAATCGGTGCCACATGCCTCCTGGCCCTCAATGACTTCCTTGCTCTTTAGTCTTCACGATAGTTATTTAGGCAGCTCCAGTGTGGCAGGAGCTCATCACCCCCACCACCTCCTACTTTTCCTTCCTCTCTTGCCTAAGAGATCATCTCTGGCAATACTTTTCCCTGAGAGAAGTAGTGGCAATTATAGACACTGGGGTGGGGGTCATAAAACTGTAATTGAAAGTTGATTAGTTGAGTTTTATATATGCACAGAGTTCCCATTAAGCACGAGCTAAACAGTGGGTACAAGCAGGTGGTCAGTCTGCTGCTCTTACTGTTTTGTCCCTCCATAGAGAACTTAAAAGCCTAGACAGAGCAGAGTCATTCTTTGTAGAGAGCACGGGCTAAAATCTGCATATGGGTGTATTTTGTTCAGTTGGCAAGGCACTTTTGAAATCGAGTCAAAAGAGAGGGTAAGATCTGTGTGACCCACAGCTCTTGCTGGGCTTTGCCATCTCCCCAGCACTTAAGAATCCTGGTTGGCATTTGTTCAGCTCAGTGAGGATGTTCTGAATGAATGAATACCCAGGCCATGGAGAGGGCTCAGCTTGCTTCACACTAGGGGGCGCCATTCACATACAACATATCAGAGTGGAGAGGTGCCCTGCAATTCCAAAGTGAGGTAACTTTTACATGGCTCTCCCCAAAGACAGAGGTTCCATACCACATAACTTTGGCTTTTTTTCCTATTAATCATGATATATGAGGTTTGGGTATATACCCCATGGACTAAGTTTTTGGAGGAGAACTCAGATGTTTGAAAAATTAACACAAACGACAGCACATCTGTCCTTGCAGTACCAGCACGCGTTGTTTGCAAACGTCTGTCATTCCCATATACAGTATATGTTCCGTTCTTGATCCCAAGCTTCTAAAAGCCTTTATGGGCAAAAGGAAGGGACACAGAGATGGAGGTGACTGTGGTATCTCAACTAGTGTAGATGAGAACACTTCAATACCTGATGAAGTCACTGCCAGCAAGGACAGGGGGTGTGGTCCCCCAGAAACAAAACTTCTACTCACTGATCAACCCTGAAAGCCTCAAGCCTTCACAGAGTTCTTCTGAGACTGAGAGAAGTAAGCTGATGCTCCCTGTCCTTGTCATCCACTCTCAAGATCTGAGGCGTGATTGGAAAAGATTAGTGGGAAGTCAGAAAATGCTTCCTTTTCAAATGCAAAGTGCAGAATACAAGCAGGTACAGACCAAAATTATAGCCACTGGCTGCTGTTTGTTCACATTTTTTCCTTTCCTTTTTTTTTTTTTTTTTAGATCAGAAATGTTGGGGTGGAAATTGAAAATGTAGGAAAATGAGAAGCCCATAACCAACCTGAGAAAACCATTTGTCAGATATCTATTGATTTTTTTTTTCTGAGTAAAGGAATCATAAAACTGAGCATCTCCTCCCATCTGTCCAATACCTCAGAAGAAATTACAACCTTCTGAAACAAGGTTCCCAGTTACTTGTTGTAATTATTTGGTAGTTATAATTTCTGAACTTCAAGTGATCTTATACTCTATAAGTCACAGAAAAATCAAGATGAGGCAGCCTATGATTTTCCACAGCATGATGTAGAAAAGCGGGTCAGCATGGTTGGAGAGTCAAGTGGTGTGGGATATCTCTCTGAACCCTAAACCTCACCGTTCTTATCAGCTCTTTTCTTGTCCCTGGTCAAGTCATGGCTCTGAGAATCAGAAACTCGTGCTGAAGTTGGTTTACTAGGAATTTTATCTTCTAAATTGCAATGAATATCTAGGAATCAGCATCTGCTTAATATTGTCCCAACCCAACTCCTTGGTTCAGATTTCCTATCTCATTGAAAGGATTTGGATATCCTCTGGTCATGAAATTGTCCTGAGCAGTCAATATGCTAATAAAGTCAATACAAATCAGCAGGGCACGTGGTGGTTGGATTTCCCCATACAATTTTACACACTGGTTTTCCTCCCCAAAGACACAGCCCAGGGAAAAACACTCTAGGCATTTTTTTTTTTTTTACTGAGTATAGAACCACTACAAAATCACTTAAAACTGCCCCCCCTCTTCTCATAGTAAGAGTGCATCAGATTCTGCCTTTGACTCTCTTTGGTGGAAAAGGGTAATACATGATGAATCTCTCCTTAGTCTGCTTGCTTTTGGCTTTTCAACTGAGATTAACAAAACAAAGTTGGGTGACCTGAAAGCCTACTTGACAATTTGGAATGTGACAGCTGCCACACTCTTTCCTCCATTTTCACCTATAAAAGGAAGTGAAAACCCAAAGGATTTTGTCACAATAGTATTTCATGCCACTGTCATACAAGCCACCTTGGTTTGAAACATTATAGTCGTCCTCATTCACGTGATGTGTCAAGTGCATAATAAACGAGAGGTTTTATCTTTACTAAAAAAATCTGTAGAATAAATGCAACAATTATCAATCCAAAAAACCACGGGAAGGACAAAGGTGCTTACTAAGGCCTTACAAATAGTGCTTTGTGACATACTTCGCTAAATGATGTGTTCTAATCAGGAAATGGAATCACAAAATGCATAGCTTCCTGTCTCTAGTTCTGGTTGTGCCAGACACAGGACTATCACAAATACCAATTCCCTATGAATTCCCCATGGGTCCACCCCTTCTGCCAACACAGTCATGTTCCCTGCCTTCCCGTGATGAAATGTGCAGCTCAATGGACAAAATACACAACCCCGGAGTCAACTCTGACACTCCTTAAACAAAGCAACTCAGAGCTGAGGTAGGGCACGCAGGCACCGTGGGCGGTGAGAAATGCTTTCCCTACAGCCCTTCCCTAGATCCTTGGCAAGTGCTGGCACATGGGAGGTGTGAATGCATTCTTCCCTCAGGAACTGAGGCTGCTCCTTCTTAAAGGCCACCTACCTCAAGCAGAAGGAAAGAGGGAAGAAATGAGAACAAGGAGGAGGGAAGGGGAGGTAAAAGTGGTAGTAATGGAATTTGAGGAAGCGATGGCTCAGTAGGTGTCTGAGGTTGCTATTGCTCTGATAAAACACCACGACCTAAAGCAACTTGGGAGGAAAGGGTTTATTTCATTTTAAACTTTTAAGTAATAATTCATCACTGAGGGAGGTCAAGGTAGGCATTCAGGGCAGGAACCTGGAGGCTGAAACTGAAGCAGAAGTCATGGAGGCTTGCTCTCCATGGCTTGCTCAGTTTCTTATACAACCCAGTACCACCTGCCCTAGGGATAGAATGTCCACAGCGGATGTGCCCTAGCAATAGCATGTCCACAGCGGACTTGCTCCCATCATCTTTCAAGGAAAGGCCCTACAGACTTTGCACACAGGCCAATCTGATTGAAGTATTTTCTCGATTGAGGTTCCTCTTCCCAACTAACCCTGGTTTGTGTCAGGTTGACAAACACACACAAACACAAGACAGGGTAGTAGTAAAGTACTTTCTGTGCAAGCATGGGGACCTTTGTTGGGTACCCAGCACCCACATAAAAGCCAGCATACACTGTAACCCCAGGGCTGGGCAGTTGAAGACAAGTGGATCCTTCAGACCCAAATACAGTCTAGCCTAATAGGTGAACCTAGGTCCCAGTGAGAGATCCTGTCTCAAAAAATAAGGAAACAAGGTAGGTGGTACCTGAGGAACAATCCCCAAGGTTAACCTCTGGCGTCATGTCTTCTTATGCATAGAAGCACAGATGACCAATTAGACACATATAAAACTAACATGGTGGGAAGTAGAAAAAGGGAAAGGGTCAATGAATTACCTGTGGAGGCTGCCACAAGGAAATCAATTAATGCCAATTGTGGAGATGCCTCTCTTGAGAAAGACAGCTGTCCAGAACCTGGATTGTAGCCACCACCTCATTACACAGAGACCACTGAACAGCTGTTCAGAGTCAAGAATGTTCAGTTGCCACTGACCTGGTCTGTATTAGAATTAATGGCCGCTCTCCACCCCTCACTATCCAAACATCTCCAAGCGCCATGAGGCTGGCTCTCTGGGTGTTTACTTTTAAGAATTATTTACCTCTGGAAATAGCCTAACTTGGGGACCTTGTGAACCAAGAGGTCGCAAAGGAACAGAGTGGAATACAGTCCTATCATGACACACATGGCACACTCCAGGACAGAGAGTTCTAGAATAAACAGTTTTGATTCACCGATTTCTGTGAGTGTGACTCAATCATTTCATTTTGCCAGCCTCCCTGACCCATTACAGTGGACCAAGAGAAACAAAGAAAAATAGCCAGAACTAGTCCATCACCTTTGGAACAGCTTTCCCTTGCCCTTTATTTCATTCCACAGCTTGTTGGACACCAGTAGATGATATTCAGCTTGAAATAAAATAGGTCATTCTTTGTAAATGGGTTTACAGCAGCTCTTAAAGGAATCACTTTATATCACCTTATTCATGATCCAGTACATGGGCACGTAGCATGAAAAACATTGTGGAGACACATGCTGGCTCTTGCCACCCTAGAGGCAGTGGAAGGACTTGTTCTGAGAGTGAGACATGCCACAACTCCCCTTCCAATCAGTAGACATTAATACAAAGGGAAAAACCAGATGGTTCTTTCTCAACTTCAGCAGAGATGGGGAAGCTAAAAGAATTTAATTGCATCATGGGAAAATAATTCATGTTTGGTGTGGGGATGAATATCTGCAATGAAGATGATTATAAATGAGACCTATTACCAAGAGAAATTATGAAAATGTTACCCATGGACTGGTTCTTAGATAGGGAGGAAGGTTAAAAAGATAATTTCTCAAAACTCCCTTAAACCTAGGGTGCTATTAAGATAATAGTTTAGAATGAATTACTGTACCACACATGCATAAAATCATGCAACTGGGCTAATGGCAGAATATGATATTCCTAAATGATATTTTTTAACTTCCATTTCAATTTTAAAGGCTATGTTTTTATCAGATTAAATGAATATTTGTGCTCTTCTAAGAGGCTGGAGACAGGAAAGGATTAGTGTGACAAACAAGGACAAAAATCTAAGGCATGAAATGCAAATTTAGTTTGAAGCTGGACTTGTTCTTTAGATGGAGACTAGGAGTCTTTTATCAAGATACAACCACTTAGCTAAATGATTACTTCTCAAATAGATGTATAAACAAATTCCTGAACAGACATTTTATTTTCTCGGGGGACTATTCTATCATTTTAAAGATCCTAATAAATCTTCATTCCTGAAAGAAACCAATATACTTTAAGATTTTTGCATTAGTAATAAAAGCTTCACTAACCTAAGAGCCCCAGAGAAACCATGTCTGATGCTTCCTGGAAATGTTGAATGTTAAACAATTGCAACTTCCTTATTTGCCATTGCTTTTATTGCTGTTGATTTGTAATTTTTTTAAAAATTTTACTGGGTATTGAACCTACACATGAACTGGTCAAGCTTTCATCAGTGAACTATATCCTCAGTCATCTCTTTGCCTTTTATTTTGACACACGGTCTCTCTAGGCTGTCCAGAGTAGAATTCACTTTGTAGCCCAAGCAGACCTGTACTCTGTGGCCCTCCTGTCTCAGCCTTCTCGTTAGCTGGCATTCCAGACTTGTGAGGGCTATTCTTGGTGGTTAACTGGGATATCTGGAATGAACGACAATCCAGAAATGGAGAGCAGACCTCCAGATCTTGATCTGGATCTTAAGACAAGAAGACAACATGCCTTTGATTTGGATCTTCAGGCTGGGTGACACAGGTCTTTAATCCAGATCTTGAGGAAAGAAAGCACACTTTTAATCTGGATTCCTTTTTCTGCTGGAAGCCCATATAAGAACAATGGAAGAAGAAAGGAGTCGTTCTTCACCTGCTTAACCTCTCCTGGCCAGCATATCCATTCCTTCACTGGCATTGGCGCCTACTCTTCTTTGGAATTCCAGCATACACAGACAAGTTGAGATACCCTGCCTCATGAGACTGAACAGCTAGCTACTAGATTCTTAAACTTTCCATTCACAGCTAGCCATTGTTGCATTAGTTGGATTGCAGCCTGTAGGTCATTTCAATAAATTATATATTATATGTGCTTATATGTATATGTGTGTATGTATATGTATGTATATATATGTATGTATATGTGTGTGTGTGTGTGTGTGTGTGTGTGTGTGTGTGTGTGTGTGTAATTTCTGGGATCATGAAGCCCATGTAACCATAAATAGATCCTCTAGTTTCATTTTTCTCTCTGTAAAGTGGAGCTATTACTTCCCCATATATATTCAGTGTTGATAGATGTCATGTTTTATCTTACAAGGAACTAGTCAAAAGAAAATGACTTTTGTTCAGACTTTCTTAAGTTTACTTCTTCTGAATAAATTTTCACCAACAAGGGTGAATGAGGAGGGGGAGAAAGAGAAAGAGGGATGGGAATGAGAGGGATGAGGATGGGAAGAAGAGGAGAGAGAGAGGAGGAAGAGGAGGAAAGAGACGGAAGCGCTGCTTGCAGCAAGTCTGAAATGGCATTGCTTTGAACTACCAACCTGTTCTTGCTAACCTGGTGAAAACTTCAGATGAAGGAGTGAAAAAGGAAGATTATCTGTCACTGAAAAATACTAGGCATGGGCACCATTCCTGGGGAACGACATGACCAGCCTGAATCTCTGCCCCCACACCACGCTAAACCACAGTTGAGTGTGACAATCTCCAAGGCACATACCTTGACATTATTTGGCAGTTAACCTTCTCTCCATCATCCAAGATGCTAGGGAGAAAGAAAAGCTGGCCAAATATTTTCTACTGTATAGGACACCTCTTGTCTTAAATTGCTTGGACCCAAGGAGAATAGAAAGACTTCTAAAAGGAGATGTTATAATAGACAATATGCTTTCCAAATTGAAACCACAACAGCATTCAATGCTTGCCAATGATTTGGGTGCTGCTTTCCTTCTTCACCAGAGCTAGTTCCCTGTACAGGGGTCTCAAAAGGCATGTCATGATGTGGTTTGGTGAGAAAGTGTTTGCTTGGCAAGCCCAAAGCTGTGGATTTAGTTCTCAGCAGTCTCTCAAATTGTAGATAATAAATTGGCTACAAAGGCCATCTTGTGTGACAGAATGATCATTCTAGGAGAGGTTAAGTGGAAGAACTAGGGAATGGTGGTGAGGCAAGGTGTAAGACAAATAGTCCAGATAGATTTCACTCAATACAAGGACAGACGGGGGTGGGGGGTGAAATAACAGACAACATTTGAATTCTTCAATTGCAACAGTTGCTAAACATCAGGAAAACAGAGACATGTGAAAAGTATAAGTTACCTCAATAAAGAGATAGGAAATAAGAATTCAGTAGGCAACATATTTTTCTTTCCTAGATGCAGGACCAGTGTAAGAATATGGAATACTGGTGCTGGAGAGATGATTTAGTTAAGAACACTGGGTGCTCTTCCAGAGGTCCTGAGTTCAATTCCCAACAACCACACGGTGGTGGCTCACAACCATCTGTAATGAGATCTGGTACCCTCTTCTGGCATACAGGCACACATGCAGGCAAAACATAGTATACACATAGTAAATAAATAAATAATTAAAAATATGGAGTATTGAAAAAGAAGAAGAAAGAAAACAGAAAAGAAAGAAAAAGAAGCAGGAGAAAATAAAAGAACATACATTTATATTATGAACCAGTTCAGAGCTACCCCAAACATGAACCACCATGCATCACTGATAACTGCTATTTATTGGAACTATTAAAGATGATTCCTTGTCTTAAAAAAATATTAGAATCCAGTAGAGGGAGACAGACTTGTAACTAAAAAAAGGGAATACAGTGTCTCAGGTAAGCATACAAGCATTGCAGCATACAAAGGGTAAAATAAAAGAATTAGCTAATGTTTATGGAGTAAGAATAAAGAATGGACTAATGAAAAATATATCCTGGCCCAACTACATATGAAATGAATTTCACTCATGTGATATTTGGTAAGGGAACAAGTGCAAAGTGGTGGTTTATTTATATATTTATGTATGTAACCTTTTATAGAGCATTATTGAAGGAACTTATATACTATAAACATTTGGAGGGCTTAGAAGACAACTTATTTAAGACTATAACCTACACAGATCTTCCATAGAAAAGTGAACTAAAATTTGTTTCACTCTTTGTTTTAATGAACCCTGATAGTTAACAGCAAGTACTGGGACCTGGGTTAATCCTTCCCTGTCTTCAATCTATAAGCAATGACTAAGTATAAGTTCAATTAGCCTTAGCATTTAAATATTAGCCATGGCACACCATCAAGCAACTTCAGCAATGTTGTCTACTTCTAGTTAAAGAATTATGTCAATGAATGTTGTGGAGAGCAATGACCAGACCAAGTTCTAGTTCTCCACAACTACATTTTATTTTTAGTTGATCCTGTTATTTTAGAACTGACAAGGTTCCTCTTTGAAATGTGCTTATAGAACACATTGACGTCCCAAGTTAACAGTGTAACTTTGAGAAATTTCATGCTATGCGCCAGATACTGAATACTAGCAGAATAGCTTAATCCACATGTCCATTCTTCTCTCCATGCTAATTCTTTACTTCTACACTCTTTCCTGCTATATTATGTGTGATGGTTATTACATTGATCCTTTCATGCCAGACCATTCTTATAGAGCATAAGCAACAGAATTGAGGGACATTGATGATGTTTCCAATGACATGTTCCAAAAAGATTTAGAAACTGAAATTATAGAATTATACCTGAAAAAATAGGGACTGTGATATTACATAGAGAACATTCTTGTTTCATATTTGGTTTAAATTACTGATGGAAAACAGCTAAAATACTGAGATTAAATTTTGTTTTGGTTTTCTCAAGACAGGGACTCACTGTGTAGCTCTGACTGCTCTGGAATCACTATGTAGACAGGACTGGCCTTGAATTCACAGAGATCTGATGCCTCTATCTTCCAAGTATTAGGATTAAAGCATGTACAACTATGCCAATCTGAGATTAAAAATTATTATGGAAAAATTAAAACATAAGCAATATTCAAGAGCAATATAAGAAAACATCACTTAGAATAAATGTATACTAAGGGCCAATTTCAATTCACTTCTGCTACCTTTATCTACCTCCTCAGTTCTCTGTAACTATGAAGAAGTTTTATATACTCTCAAAATATCTACAGTCTCAACCACAGAAGACAAAATATAAACTTATCTGACTAATTTATTTACTCTCTACTGTATACTGTTTTCTCTTCAACAATCATATGTCAAACTGCTAAGAAACAAATGAAAACTATAAATTCCTTTCCATCATTTCTGGACTGAAACCAAATCTTCCATCTGAGTTGCTTTATACTAAAGTGGAAGGTGCTATTAAAAATGTATATAAAAAAATAAAGGCATATCATTATCTGTTGGAAGGAGCTGCTGTTTGTTGGTTCCCAGGCACCCTGCTAGCTTAGACCCAAAATAATCACACAGAAACTGTATTAATTAAATCACTGCTTGGCCCATTCGCTCTAGCTTCTTATTGGCTAATCTTTCATATTAATTTAACCCATTTATATTAATCTGTGTATTGCCACAAGGCTGTGGCTTACTGGCTAAAGTTCCCAGGGTCTGTCCCCGGTGGGTCCATCACTTCTCTCTCTGACTCTGCCCTTCTTTTTCCCAGCATTCAGCCTAGCTTTTCCTGCCTACCTATGTTCTGCCCTGTTATAGGTCCAAAGCAGTTTCTTTATTCATTAACGGTAATCATAGCACACAGAGGGGACTCCCACATGAATTCTCCCCGAATTTCTCAGCCACAATCATTTCCTCACCAATCCACCCACTTGTAATGATGCAGTGGACATGCTGGCAAAGGGTCATATTGCTCTTTAGATCATGAAAAGATCTCAGTTTGCTTATTCCCATACACTCCAGCATGGAATATATCCAGAGGAATAATAGGAGATGACTCCCCAGGTCGTGAGAATCCTCAGATAGGAGAAATGCAATAAGTAAGAATTCACGGCAGTGTCTTCTCTGTTCAACACGACCCTGCTCCTATACTGAGGAGATCCATCCAGAGGGGTAAGTGTGAGCCTGCCCGGCCAGCCAGTCAAGGAACAGAGTACAGGGCCCCTCCAGCTCCTGCCACAGAGGCTTCTTTGTTCCACAGGACCCTGCCTCCACCAAGCCTGCCTTATTGTCTGCAAGGTCCTTGGCCCAGGAAGAGTTCCTGCTCCAGACTGAGGAGATCGATCCAGAGGGCTAAGTGTGTGCTCACCAGGCCAGAAGGACCTAGGAATGGAGTACAGGGCCCCTCCATTTCCCTAAATGTTTCTGGCCATTCAGCAGGGTGTCTCCCCAGCTACTGGCTTTCTCTAATTACCCATCCCATCCCATCTTGCCCCCAAGCACTCCTTTACATCTGTGGGGTCCTTAGAACCACCAGGACAGCCAGCTCCAGTGTTGAGGGGTCCTAAGAGAGGACAGACCAAGAAAATCCCCCCAAGTACACAGTCAGTCACAGCAAAGATTGGACCAAGACGACAAGACTCTCCTGGCTGCATTTGAAGGAAGAGATTGGCAGGCGCCAATGCAAGAATTCCTCTAACAACCTGAAAAGCAACATGACAACACCAGAATCCAGTGAACACTCAACAGGAAGACTTAAACACCCTATTCCAGAAGGAGTAGAAGAATTTGATTTTAAATGTATCATTATGAAAATAATAGAGGCCCTTAAACAGGATGTGAAAAGCTCCTTTAAAGAAATGGATGAGAAGACAAATGAAAAGTTAGAAGAAATGAATAAATCTCTCAAAGATACACTGGAAAACCAAGAAAAAGCAATCAAACAGGTAATGGAAACAGTTCAAGACTTGAAGACCGAAATGGAGGTAATAAAGAAAACACAAACCGAGGGATGGCTGGATATGGAAAATCGGGGTAAATGAACAGGAACTACAGAGACAAGTATAACCAACAGAATACAAGAGATAGAATAAAGAATCTCAGATGCTGAAGATACTATAGAGGAAATAAACTCATTGATCAAAGAAAACATCAAATCCAACAAATTCTTTTTTTTTTTTGAGATGCCATGTTCTCTTTATTTGTTATTTTTTTCCATACATTGTTTTGTTTTATTTTTTCCATTCAAGAACATAATTAAAGAAATAAAATTTTTTTCCCTTTCTTCCCCTTCTCCCGGTCCCCTCCCACTACCCCCCCACCCCTCCTCCCTCCCCCTTCTTCCTTGAAAGAGGGCATGGTGCCCTGCCCTGTTGGAAGTCCAAGGCCCACCCCCATCCCTCCTGG
>PVIU01028125.1:0-19412 GCA_004026605.1 Ondatra zibethicus | reverse complement strand
AGTTTCAGGAGGTCCCATTTATTCATTGTTGCTCTTATTGTCTGAGCCCTTGGGGTTTTACATAAGAACTGGTCACCAGTGCCCACGTGCTGCAGGCTACTTCCCACTTTTTCTTCTATCAGGTTCAGTGTGGTTAGATTTATGTTGAGGTCTTTAATCCATTTGGACTTGAGTTTTGTGCAGGGTGACAGATAAGGGAGGGGACCGGGAGAAGGGGAAGAAAGGAAAAAATTTTTTTTTTTATCTTTAATTATGTTCTTGAATGGAAAAAATAAATCAAAACAATGTATGGAAAAAAAAAGAAACACACAAGCCTACATTACTTATAAACTTGTTGGCCTATTAGCTCTGGCTTCTTATTAACTCATTCTTGCATCTTAAATTAGGCTATAATTCTTGTCTGCTTTAGCTACATGGCTTGGTACCTTTTATCAGTTAGGCATTCTAACCTTGCTTCCCCTGCATCTGGATGGCCAATGAAGACTGAGCCTTTGATATTACTAGAATTCTCCCATTTTGGTTACCCTGCCTATACTTCCTGCCTGGCTACTGGCCAATCAGCATTTTACTAAACCAATACAAGTGACAAATCTTTACAGCGTATAAGACCATACTCCCACAGCAGGATTGTTTTAGGGATCCCGGTTTTTGTTTGTTTGGTTGTTTTTTTTCTATATGAAGCTGAGAATTTTCTTTTAAAGAAAGAGCTGCAAGCTCCCCATGCTGAGGGGATCTGGAGAGCCTGCCTTTTAGTCTGTGAGGTCCTTGGAGCCTGGCAAGAAAAACTGCCCCTGTGCTGAGGGACTTGGAGAGGTACTTGAAGCCCAGCAAGAGGACCTGCTCCTGTGCTAAGGGACTCGGAGAGCCCACCTTTATGTCTACAAGGTCTTTGGAACCCAGTAAGAAACCCTGCTCCCATGCTTGGGGGATCAGGAGAGCCCACCTTTATATCTGTGAGGTCATTGGAACCCAGTACGAAAACCTGATCCCGGGCTGGGGGATCCAGAGAGGAAGAGATGGGCAGGCACTAATGCAATAATTCTTCCAACATCCTGAAAAGAAACATGATAACACCAGAAACTAGTGAACATGCAACAGGAAGACTTAAATATTCTAACACAGAAGAAGTAGAAGAAATCGACTTTAAAAATAACCTTATGGAAATGATGGAGACCATTAAACAGGAAGTAAAAAACTCCCTTAAAGAAATGGAAGAGAAGACAAACAAAAAGTTAGAAGAAATTAATAAATTCCTCAAAGATACCCAAAAAAATAAAAACCAAGAAAAAGCAATTAAACAGGTAAAGGAAACAGTTCAAGACTTGAAGACCAAAATGGAGGTAATGAAGAAAATACAAACCAAGGGATGGCTGTATAGGGAAAATCTGGGTAAACAAAGAGGAACTACAGAGACAAGTATAACCAATAGAATACAAGAGATAGAAGAAAGAATCTCAGGCACTGAAGATACTATAGAGGAAATAGACTCATTGATCAAAAAATCCAGCAAATCCAGCAAATTCTTAACAAAAAAAAAACCCCAGGAAATCTGGGACATCATGAAAAGACCAAACCTAAGAATAATAGGGGTAGAAGAAAGAGAGGAATTCCAGCTCAAAGGCACAGAAAATATGTTCAACAAAATTATAGAAGAAAACTTTGCCAACCTAAAGAAGAATATTCCTATGAAGGTACAAGAAGCTTCCAGAAAACCAAATAAAATGGATCAAAAAAATCCCCTCATCATATAATAATCAAAACACAAAACATACAGAATAAAGAAAGAATATTAAGAGCTGCAAAGGAAAAAAGCCAAGTAACATAAAAAGGTAAACCTATCAGAATTACACCTGACTTCTCAATGGAAACCATGAAATCCAGGTCTTGGACACATGCACTGTATCCAAGAGACCATGGATGCAAGCCCAGACTACTACTACTCATGGACACTGAACAGTCACCTATTGAACCACCCCTGGGTCAAGAAAGAAATAAAAAAGAAATTTAAGTCTTCCTTGAATTCAACGGAAATGAAGACACAACATATCCAAACCTATAGGACATTATGAAAGCAAGGTCCAGTTAAAGAGTAGAAGGAGGGAGAAGATGAACAAGGAAGTCAGGACTGCGAGGGGTTGGTCCACCTATTGAGACGAGACAGTTTGCCTGATCTAATTGGAACTCACCAAAGCCAGCTGGACTGGGACTGCACGAGCATGTGATCAAACTGGACCCTCTGAATGTGGCTGACAATTGGGGCAGACTGAGAAGCCAATGATAATGGCACTGGGATTTGTTTCTATTGCATGTACTGGATTTTGGGATCCTAGTCTGTTTGGATGCACACCTTCCTAGGCCTGGATAGAGGGGGAGGTCCTTGGACTTCCCACAGGTCAGGGTACCCTCCCCTCTCTTAGGACTGGAGGGAGGGGGGAGTGGGAGAGCAGGAGGGAAATGGGAAGAGGGAGGAAGTGGAAATTTTGATTGGTATTATTTATAATGCAATAAAAAATAAAAATAAAACTCAAGGTACTATATTGAATAAGTATGGATAGAGTAGAAAATCTTGTCTTAATCCTGATTTTAGTGGCATTGATTGGTGTAACATGAGGTCCTGCTTGTTGGGGGTTTCTGTCCTCCCACCAGTTCTCACAGCTGTTTAGCACCAAAGAAAATCACACGGAGGTCTCCATGAACTGATTGGCCCATTAGTTCAGGCTTTGTATTATCTCTTATAATATGTATTAGCCATTATTCTTACCTATGTAATCCACATGGCTTGGTACCTATTTCAGCGGGGCAGGTCACATCTTCCTTTTTCAGTGTCTGGACAGGACTGCAGGGAGAGTTTCCTTCTTCCCAAAATACTCCTATTCTCATTGTCCTGCCTCTACTTCCTGTCTGGTTGTCCTGCCTTTACTTCCTGCCTGGCTACTGGCCAATCAGCGTTTATTTAAAACGTAATTGGCAGAATGCCAGATTGGTATTTCAATTAATTGTTGATAAAAAGTCTTTAATTTATTTCTTTATTTCTGTCTTGATCCTATTGTTTTATTCTGCAAATAGTTGTTAAGTTTTCATAAGTTAGTAAGCTTTCATTGTTTCAGTTGTTGACATACAGTTTTAATCCATGGTAATTTTATAAATCATAACATGGTTGTATTCTAATTTTTTCCATCTGTTGAGACTTGGGAGGTGATGAGCAGACGCTGTATTGTTTTGAGTTTAGGTAAAATGTTCTTTGAATATCTTTTAGGTCCATTTGGTTTATAAGAATAGTTAACCCCAGGATTTCCCTTTTTATTTCATGTCTGGATGATCTGTTTATTGGTGAAAATTGGTTTGGAAATCTCTCCAAATTAGTATGTGAGTGACAATGTGTGATAGAAGCTGTAGTAATGTTTATTTTGTGAAGGTACATATCCGTCAGTTTGGGGGTATGGATGTTTAGAATAGAAATGTGATATTGGTGTTTTTTCCTTTGATACTCAGTGCCCCTTTGCAACTCTTTTAATTAATTTTTGTTTTAAGTCAACTTTGAGATATTAAAAAGGACACCCAACTGGTATCTTAGGTACATTTGCCTAGAATATCATTTTTCCAACCCTTTACTCAGAGGTAATATCTATCCTTGATGTTGAGGTGTGTTAAGTATGTAGCATAATGATATATCCTGTTTTCACATATATTCTGTTAATATGTCTTTTAATAAGTTTTTATGATTGAACATTAAATAGTCTTTATAAAAGAATTGAGTCCAATAATATTGAGAGATGTGAAAGAACAATAATTGTTAATCACTGTTATTTTCTTACAGTTGATGTTGGTCTTGTAGTTCGTGGTAGTTGTGTGTGTGTTGGGTTGACTGGGTTAGTACGAGTGTGTTTGTATGTATCTGTATGCTTTTTTCTTTTGATTTTGCTCCTGTGAGATTACTCATTTGTGTTGTAGTATATTCTTATGTTTAATTAGCCTCATTTGTTTGGAAACTTTTGTCCTAGCTCTCTCTAAAAGGTTAGCTATACAGATAAATACTGTTTAATTTTAACTTTGTCATGCAATATCTTCTTTTCTCCATTTATGCTAATTGACAATTTTGCTGGGTGTAGCAATTGGGGTGGCATCAGTGGTGTCTTAGAGTCTCCAACACAACTTTCCTAGTCATAACTTTTAGTGACTCCATTAGAATTCAGTAATGTCACTAGATAAAATTTTTGTCTGCCTTTATGTGTTACTTGTTCTTTTTCCCTTGCAGCTTTTAATATTAATCTTTGCTCTTTATGTTTTGTGTTTCCATTATTATGTGAAGAGGGAACCTCCTCTTCAGGTTTTATCAATTTATGTTCTGTATGCTTCTTGTACCTTTATAAACATCTTGCTTAGGTTAGGAAAATTTTCTTCTATGATTTCTAAAAGTATATAATTTGGGCATTGAGGTTGGGAAATTTCTCTTCTCCTATTATTCATATACTTAGTCTTTTCACAGAGTATTAGACTGAAGTTTTGTGTCAAGAATTTAACATTTTCTTTGATCAATGTGTCCATTTCTGCTATGGTATTTTCAAAGTCTGAGATATTCTCTTCCATTGATTATATTCTGAATCTTGCCTCTGTAGTTTCTCTTTGTATTTCTAATTTTTGTATTTCCAGGATTCACTAAATTTGTGCATTTTAAAATTGTTTTTATTTCTATTTTCAGGCCTTGAATAGTTTTATTTGTTTCCTTCCACTGTATGCTTTTTCTTGGACTTCTTTAAGGTTTTTTTTTTCATTTCCTCTTTAAAGAGATTTATCATCTTCATATAGCTTGTTGATTCATAACCTGCAGGTTGCATTTCCTTTGTGGCCATATAGGACATATTATACATACCAGATATTTACCTTAAGATTCATAACAATAACAAAATTGTAATTATTATGTAGCAACAAAGTAATTTTATGGTTCATGGATCACTATAACTAAAGGAACTATTTTAAACTGTTGCAGCATTAGAAAGATTTAGAACCACTGATTTGGTTGGTTTCAAAGTATTTTTCGTATGCTTCCCCTATGTTGGAATGTTCATGACCTGAAAATGGTAGGATAGATGGGCTCTGGTTGAGATATAATGCTTTGGTTCTTATTGGTTGTTTTCTCATGCTGGCATCTAGGCATCCAGCATGTGGAGAATCCAGTTTGTGGAGAATACTGATTGTGGTCGTTTGAAGAAAATTGATCCCCATAAACTCATAAAGGGTGGCATTATTAGGAATTGTGGCTTTGCTGTAGGAGATATGACCTTTGTGGTACTTTGAATGTAATTAAACCACATAGGCTCCTAATGAATGGCACTATTGGAAGGTGTGGCTTTACTGGAGTAAGTATGATGTGTTTTAGGAAGTGTGTCAATGGGGAGGTCGGCTTTAAAGTATAATATATGCTCGGGGCATGCTCAGTATCGCAAACTATTTACTGTTGCCTGTGCATCAATGTGTAGCATCCAACATATACCCCACCATGATTACAAGGTACTAAACTTATGAAACTGTTAACTGACACCACAATTAAATGCTTTTTTATTTAAGAGTTGAGGTCATAGTGTTCTTGTAAAAGCAACAGAAATCTCACTAATATAAAAAATTAATACTAGGAACCAGGCTTTTTGCTGTGACAGGCCTGATCAAAAATTTGTATGGAAGAATTTGGACATTGCTACTTGGGTTAGGAAAGCAGTGAAGTGTTGTAAGCACTGGTTAATGGGCCATATTATTATGCCTGTGTCACAGAAAACTCCCAAACAAGACCATCACAGAGCAAGTATAAAATGAAAGCAACATGGGGTTTACTCAAGTTAACTTGGACCATAATACAACATGCTACCACAGCAGGTGGGTGAAAATGGCCCTAAGCTCTCAGGGGAAGGGGTTTTTAAATGAAAAAAAAAAACTGCATTCAGGTAGCACAAGACTTGATATTTCAGGGCTGGGTAAAATATACAGCTTTTGAATTCCTGGCTGGGGCATGTGGAAATTTTAAACAGTGACTGTCAGTAGAAAAGAATTTCAAAATAACAGTTAATCAGATACCAACAGGGATGTTTGAACCAGGCAGATGATTTTTGGAAATCCTGGTGGATTATTTTGACCAGGGCAGGCACAGTTTCTTGGAAAAATTTATAATTTTGTTGGCTTGTATATAGCCCCCAAGGTTAACAATACTAGTGGGAGCATGGGAGAAATAGGTGCTGAGAATGATTTGAAAAGTGAGGCACTAGCTCACAATGGTTCAGAAGAGAAGAATTTTAGTATGTTGCCTAGAAAATGTTCTTGTGATATTCTGGTAAAGAATGTGGTTGCTTTATTCTCTTACTCAAAGACTCTTCTTGAAGCAAACTGAAGAGATTTGTATTTAGTTCATTTGAAGAGGAAAATCTCAAAACAGCATATTATAGCTCTATCATGTAGTATCTAGAGTTCATGCTTAAGATGATTTATAATGAAAAGGAGCAAACTGAGCAAAGAAAAATACAAAACGTAAAATTTGAGGAACACAGGAGAATGAGGCAGTGGAACTGTGTAACATAGACTGCTCATTTATTTTCTATCCACCCAGACCCTAATAATCACACAGAAACTATATTAATTACAGCACTGTTTGGCCAGTAGCTTAGGTGTATTCCTTGCTAGTCCTAACATCTTAAATTAACCCATTTCTATTAATCTGTATATTGCCACAAGGCTGTGGCCAAAGAGTAAGGTTTTAACATCCTTCTCCTTTGGCAGCTACATGGCATATCTTTGACTCTGCCTTCTTTCTCCAGCATTCAGTTTAGTTTTTTCCTCCTAGCTCTATTCTACCTTGATGTAGGCCAAAGCAGCTTCTTTATTAATGAATGGTAATAAAACATTCATAGTATACAAAGGGGAGTTAAACATCATCTCCTCTTTTCTGTCTAAATAAAAAGGAAGGATTTAACTTTAACATAGTAAAATTACATATGACAAAACAGCTATCAAACAAGAATTATAGTTACAAAATATACTGTGTAATAGGCAAAATTAAAGAAAATACTCTATTATCGATCTTATTTTTATGAATCTAAAATTTTGTATCTAATTTATCTTTTGTCATAACTAAAGTAAACAATAACTATCTGTCTTCAACTCTTCAAAGACCCCAGAAGGATATAATATTACATAAGTAAGCAATGTATTGTAAGTGACTTCCAAAACTCTAGAGTTGACTGAGATATCTTGCTTCCTGGAGAGTCAACCAAAGTTCTTTTTTGTAACATTGGCTCATCCATCTTTAGCCTAGGTCCATAGTATCTGACAGACTTTTCTTTGAAGCAGTAAATATGAAAGACTGTCTCACCTATATTGACAGTTTGCCAGTCACTTTTTTCTGTGTCCTTCAGAATGTTTGGCAGTTTCCCCTGTGAAGCAGAAACCATGAAGGACCATCCTATCTTTTTGAAACTTTGGCAGTCACATTTCTGTGGATCCTAGCTCATACAGTATACCATCAAACAGTTCTGTAAGGAGCAGTTTCTTCCCCAAATGGCTAGCCTTGTCACATTGAAAGCAAATTTCATGAGTTTCTTCAATGCCTATCAATACCTCTATGAAGTAACTGGTACAATCAGAAGCAAACATGTCTCCCCATTGAGAAAACTCTGAGTTCTTAAAACACTTGAAAGCCATATTATGTAGGCCTTTGACAGATTTGAAAAATACCTATCTATCTGAAATACAGCTCTGTACATCTAAAACACATAACTAAAATGACTACACTTGGACTATTATAGATAGCTATCTATAAATACATAATTTTTAATTATGCATTAAATTTTTAAATGAGTTGTATAAACACAATACCTTAAACAAGAGTAGAAATATACATACAAGAAATGACCTTAAATTTGCATCAATAAATCAAGACCATACAAATATAAAGTATTCATTTTTATTTCATCTCCTCTCGTAAATAAAACAAACATTTATAAACAATCATTTTGTGAATTTGGGCATAGTGTTCTCCAAACTGCTTCCTTCTGTTTTTTGGGCAAAGTGCTTTTAGGGTTCTTGGAGGCCTTTCAAGGGTTCTTGTTCCATCAAATCATATTTTCAAAGCAACCTATTCTTAGACTGAAATTTTGAAGTCAAGATACTTTTATGCTTGTTTAACTTAAGAATGTCCAGAATGAAATGTCTCTCTGCAGTCAATAAATTCAAAGAAAACACAAGAATATACATCATCCAGACTCTCTGTGTACATTCCATCTTTACATGGCTTATTTTTCTTTACTCCTTTAAACTATCACTCTCTGTTCTTTATATTACTCCTCCTGTTTCTTTAAAGACTTTGTTTTAATTTTTCAAACTATTTACTTCTTTTTATAACTGTCTATACTCTTTTTTTTCTCTCTCTCTGCCAAACCTATATATGTATTTTAAACACATTGTGTCTCATTTAGAGGACTTTTATGTCTGAATATGTCATATTGTGTATATAAAATCCTTTTCTGACAAGGAGCATCATTTTTAAATGCTACTTCAGCAAAACTAGGACCACCACCTCTTGAACCATGCTCACCACCCTAGCTCCAGGGATACACAAGTCTAAGTCACCATTAAGCAATTTGTAACATGCTGCCCACAGACTCCATTTAAGTGCTTTATAACAGGAGCAGCACAAACCAGGAAGTCAGCTCTTAAAGGAATTGAACCTCTGCTTGCCTCTATCAAAAAGAGCACACCTGAGAAAATGTTGCTACCAAGAAGCCATGCTTAGCTCTGTTCTTTTGTGTCAGAATTTCCTCCCAAGCTGAATCAGGTTTTATGTTCATGTAGTTGGCCCATGTTGGCACCATTATCTAAAGGAGACTATTCGTTCATCTCCTGGCCACCCAGATCCAAACAACCACACAGAGATTATGTTAATTACAACACTGGCCAAAAACTTAGACTTACTACTAGCTAGCTCTTGCATCTTAAATTAGCCCATTAATCTATTAATCTATGTACCACAAAGAGGCTCCATTAAGCGAGATTTTCCTCACTCAGCATTGCCAGCAAAGGCACTGGTGGCTTCTTTAGCAAAGGGCTTCCTGATTCATGCTAGTGTGTGAAAAGCTCTGACTCTTTCAGGAGGATAAGCACTTAAATGGGGTCTGTGAGAGGCATGTGACAAATTCCTAAATGGTCTCAGAGACCTGCTGTGAACCTGGAGCTGTTGCACTGTAAATAGCTCTCAGAGGCAATGAACATTTCTCCACCATGCTGGACTGGGCAGGCCCAACAGACATGACTGCAGAGTTGGTTCTAGCCATGCCACTTAGCATTAAAAAAAAGTGTTCCTGGTCAAAAAATTATAATTACAGATACACACACAATAAAGATTGATTCATATTTTTAAAAAGGACCTCTAAATGGGTCACAGTGTTAGATAAATGTATGTAGGGATGGAAGAGAATGGAAGTAGAATATAGACATAATGCAAATGAGTACAAACAGTCTTAGATTAAAAGGGTAAATAAAGATGATAAACTTGTAAAAATAGATCAAGAATAATAAGACATGCTTAAGATGGAATATACTCAGAGCATCTTGATTATGTGTATTATACTGTTTTCTTTGAATTTTTGACTGTGAATGAGTTAAGTATAGAGAGCCATTTCATTGAATGGGCTGATAAGCTAAGCCAACATATAAATTTAAAGGTGTTTTGACTTTAAAATTTGGGTCAAAGAATATGTTGCTTTGGAAGATGTTTTGCTTTTGTTTCTACAGAAGATAGAAAACTGAGGATTCTTTACTGGCTAATATGGTTTGATCAAACAGACCACCTGAAGCAATGAACCAGAGGGACAAACATAAATGACAGTTTAAGGAATTCTGACTGAGATGGACCTACCACACACAATACCCTAGAAAAGACGTGGTTCACAGCACCCTATCAATAGAAAGTAGTCTAGAGAACCATGCCCAAATTCCCTAAATGATTGTTTAAAAATGTTTGTTTACATATAAAAAGGAATATGCTATAGAGATGAATACTTTACATTTGTGTGGATCTTGATTTATGAATACAAATTTAAGCTTGATTTTGTTATATGTTTATTTCTGCTCTTGATTATGGTATTGTGTTTATGCAACTCATTTAAAAATTTAATGCATAATTAAGAAATACACGTTAATAAATAGTCATCTATAACAGCCAAGCTTGTAAGCAAGTTAGATAGGTTTTCTAGATATACAGAGATGTATATCAGATGGATAGGTATTCTTCAAACTTTTCAAAGACTAACAGATATGGCATTTAAAATTTTTTAAGAACTTAGGACTTTTCATGACAATGAGATACATTTGTTCCTGTCAGCACCAAATACATCAATAAGAAGATGGACATTGAAGAGGCTCCTTTATGGAGTTTGTTAGCCTTTTGGGCAAGAAACTGCTCTTGCCTGGACTGCTTGATGGTATGTTGTATGAACTGGACATGCAGAACCCAGAGAATAATGGCTGGTAAAATTTGTTAAATGTGAGACAGTCTTTCAGGGTTCATGATTCATAAAAGTGTATGAGAGACATTCTGCAGGATATAGAAAAAAAGAAATTGACAGAAATATTACAAATATAGGTGAAATAGTCTTTCAAACTTACAGATTCATCAAAAAGTCTGCCAGATACTATAGGCCTATAGGCTGAAGATGGATGCCCCAATGTTACAGAAGAACTTTGGATGACTATCCAGACAGCAAGATGTTTCTGTAAATTCTAGAGATTTGGAAGTTGCCTACAATGTACTTCTTGTTAACGTAGGAAATATTATATCCTTCTGGGGCCTTTGAAGAATTAAAGAATATATAGTTGTAATTATATCTTATTTTAGTTATGATAAAAACAAATTTTATATAAATATTATAACTGTAATTCTTGCTTGATACCTTTTTGGTTATATGCAATTTTATTTTGTTAAAGTTAAAACCTTCCCTTTTACTTAGACATAAATGGGAGGTGATGTGGGACTCCCCTCTGTATGATGTGAATATATTTTATAATCATTGGCTAATAAAAAGCTTCATTGTGCTTTTGGAAGCACAGAATAAAATCAAATATATTTAATTTTCATATATATATATATATATATATAACCTAATACTACCTGCTTGGTCTGTATAATTTTACTCATAGATATGTTTTCAGGGATGACAATTTGGTATTAGAAAACTAATTGCTGTGCACTTTCTGGAAAAGAGTATTTCTCACTTTCAGCATTTGTTATTTATAAGTAGTTCTTGGTGTAATTTTTAGGCCTTCTGGACTTCTCTCCCTCAACTTTTGCTTGTCTATATTGTCTTTGTTTAGCCTGTGTTTGGGCAATCCAGTGAGAGAGAAATTGTGGTTGTAGCTTCTGTTCTATTCAATTGCATAGGTCTAGTGATATTATAGCTCTTAGAGGATAAAGTGCAATCACCACTATACTAAAACCAGCATAATCTCTAAGTGTATTCTAAATATCTTTTCTTAAACTGATAGGTAAGTATAATACTAACTTCTCATCACAGTAATTTTGATAACAGAGAATGCTTACATCTTAATTCTTAAGTCTGAGTCAGAAAGTGCTAAATAAGAATAGTCTGAATCTTTTAACCTCAAAGTTGATCTGAGTGACATACCTACTCCAAAATGGCCACAATTCATAATACATCCAAAACAGTTCTGCTAGGGATCAACTATCAAAATATATAAACCTGGAAAGTACAATCTCTTTCAAAGTACCACAATCTGCAATAATGCAAAAATTTATATTTCCCTTTATGCTACAATACTTTCAAACACCATTTAAGATGAAATCACAATATAATTTTTATGTAACATACAAAGACATATGTAACCTATGTCACTGTGCTTTTAGTTAGTTCATTAAATCTTGTTCATATTTTTCACAATTAATGCTAAAAAAAACCCACCATTCCACCTAAATATTTTTAAATATTTGTATGGACTTCTCAGGATAATTACTTTCTGAGAGTGATAGATTGTTTTTTGCTTTAACAGAGATTAGTCTTATTTACCATACAACCCAGGCTAGTTTAAAAACCAAATACCTCCCACATATATCTCTAGGGCATTGCTGGAAGTATAGTCATAATACATTATATTTAACAAGAAAAATCTGTAAATTTTAGATTACTATTCAAAATTGGAAACTTTTAAATTGTTCATATTTTGAAGTACAATACAAAGGGAATATCAAAGACAATTTTATATGTTAAAAGGCCTCATTGCTATACATGATTCTGCTATATATATTGCTAGAGATTAATAAACTCATTGATAATACATTTTCCTGTGACTCTTCTATATTTTATCTTTTAAATTTTCATAGTCCCATAAGCTTGTTATTGACTTATTAGGGCATGGTGACTGGATATTTGCAGTAATATCATCACTATTCATTTCTTTTGAATTTCACTTATGATTTGAATAAAGTTTGTAATATAGTAGGTCAATTCTTTAGGATAGGAAAAAAGAAAAGACTAGGAAAGAGAACTGCTGTTTGGGAATGGAGTCTAAGGACCTGTTCTTTTTGATCTATCTCAAGATCTAGAGAAGAAATCAGTATACTTACTTTACTCAGTATTCAATTTTCAAGCACTATCATATTTGCCATTTTCAGAGTTTCTGTAAAGTGCATGGCCTCTTACACTCCAGAATCTGCACTTGAATAGCACTCGGTCACAAGCAGTTCTCACTGCAGAATTGGGACTCTGTTCATCTCTATTCAATATTCAATTCAGACTTTCTATGGCATGAATAGTTTTATTATTCATGTAGATGACCTATTGAAACCATGTCCTCATATTTTATGTTTTGAATACCTGTGATTTTAAAAGTGGCCAATTTTCATATTTAAAAAAAATCATATACCTAATATACCAAGACCTTCAGAATTTTTTCTCCAGCTAAAATTATAAACAATTCTATTTTGAAAGAAAGTCTGCACTCTCAACTTTATTCTCAGCTTCCCTGACATCTTTGCTATTTTCTTCATGTTAACTGTATCTATTATATAACCTGTCCTTTCATGAAGCTTGTGTTCTACTCTGAGTGACTTGATTTTCAGTTTCCCTTGCATGTCTTTTCCACTTGCCACTATGAATAACATGAACCAATGTTCATTGCTGTTTGTTTCTTCTGTTCCTACAGGATATAAAATTCTACACAGTAAATATGAGCACAGTCTTAAGGATGAGCAGAAACAAGTCCTGGATTATCAACAATTTTTATATTCCTTTTTTAGCTGTAGTGTGTAGTCCTCCAGCCATTTCTGGATCTACATAAGTGTCATACTCTTCTTTTCTGCACATGAACACACAAGTCATAGATAAAGCAGGAAAGGAAATTCACCAGGAACCCCCAACAGAGATGAACAATGACTTTTGGCCTAAATCTTCCAAATTGTAGTTTTAATTGGACTAGCAAATGACCTTCTTACTGGCTATTGACAACGCTAGAAGCTTTTGTTTTATCTAGTACGATTCTCATAAATTGTACTCAGAAATAGCCATTTAAAATGTGTTACTTTACAAATTTATATGTTTTTTTTTTCTTTGGCTCTGAAATACTGCGCTGTAGTATAAAATGAGATCCATCAGGAATGTCTAGATAAGGAAAATTGAAACTCAAAAGTTAAGGCATTTTTTAATTTATATTTAATAATAAGTCTCAAAGAAAACAAAATTTGATTTTTTCTTTTAATAGTTTCACAGATTCCTGTGCCCATGTATTGCAGGCTACTTCCCACTTTCTCTTCTATCAGGTTAAGTGTGGTCGGATTAATATTGAGACCACTTCCTATGTAAAACCCCAGTGGCACAAACAATAAGAGCAACAATGAATAAATGGGACCTCCTGAAACTGAGAAGCTTCTGTAAAGCAAAGGACACTGTCATTAAGACAAAAAGGCAACCTACTGAATGTGAGAAGATCTTCACTAACCCCACATTGGACAAAGGTCTGATCTCGAAAATATACAAAGAACTCAGGAAACTAGACATTAAAATGCTAAATTACCCAATTAAAAAATGGGGTAATGATCTGAACAGAGAATTCTCAACAGAAGAAGTTCGAATGGCCAAAAGATACTTAAGGTCATGTTCAACTTCCTTAGCGATCAGGGAAATGCAAATCAAAACAACTTAGAGATACCATCTTACACCTTCAGAATGGCTAAAATCAAAAACAACAATGATAACCTATGCTGGAGAGGATGTGGAGTAAGGGGAACATTCATCCATTGCTGGTGGGAATGCAAACTTGTGCAACCACTTTGGAAATCAGTGTGGCGGTTTCTCAGGATATTGGGAATCAACCTACCTCAGGATCCAGCAATACCACTCTTGGGAATATACCCAAGAGATGCCCAATCATACTACAGAAGCATTTGTGCAACTATGTTCATAGCAGCATTATTTGTAATAGGCAGAACCTGGAAACAACCTAGGTGCCCCTCAATGGAAGAATGGATCAAGAAAGTGTGGAATATATACACATTAGAATACTACTCAGCAGTAAAAAACAATGACATCCTTAAATTTGCATGCAAGTGGATGAAAATAGAAAACACTATCCTTAGTGAGATATCCCAAACCCAAAAAATGATTATGGTATGTACTCACTCATTAGTGGACCCTAGCCATAAACAAAGAACATTAAACTTATAGCTCACAAGCCTAGAGAAGCCAAATAGCAAGGTGAACCCAAAGAAAAACATTATATAGATCCTGCTGGAAATTGGAAGCAAACAAGATGGCCAGGCAAAACGTCGAGGCATGGAAATGGGGATAGGAATGTAGGTAGCAGTGGGGGTTTTAAAGGGAGAGAGGGAGGGAGAAGGGATGGACTGGGGAGAGCTTGGGGGAGTGAGAGGGTGGAGATGGAGGAGGGTGGATATTGGAGAAGGGAATAAGATATCTACATTAAGGGAGTCATTTTAGGATTGGCAAGAGTCTTAGCTCTAGAGAGGATCACAGGTGTTGACAGGGATGTCCCCAGCTAGGTACTTGGGCAGCAGAGGAGAAGGTGCCTGATCTAGCCTTGTACCATAGTCACATTTATGAATATCTTGATCATCACTATAGATATTTCATCCGATGGATGGAGAAAGAGACAGAGATCCACATTCATATCAGAGCAATGGACTGAGCCCCCAAGGTCCAGTCGAAGAGCAGAAGGTGGGAGAAGATGAGCAAGGAAATCGGGACCGGGAGAGGCTGGTCCACCAACCGAGACAGTGTGCCTGATGTAATGGGAGCTCACCAAATCCAGCTGGACCAGGACTGAATGAGCATATGATCAAACCAGACTCTCTGAATGTGGCTGTCAATGGGGGCTGACTGAGAAGCCAATGATAATGGCACTGCGACCTATCTCTTCTGCATGTATTATCTTTTTGGGAACCTAGTCTATTTGGATGCACACCTTCCTAGGCCTGGATGAAGGGGGGAGGGCCTTGGACTTCCCACAGGGCAGGGTACCCTGCCCCCTCTTAAGGCAGCAGGGGGAGGGAGGAGGGTTAGTGGGGCAGCGGGAGGGGACTGGGAGAAGGGGAGGAAGTGTAATTTTTTTTTTGAATGAAAAATAAAAGAATAAAAAAAATTTCACAGATTTACTAGAAATTTCAGAGTTACATGTAACTTTTTTATTCATTTTACATACCAACCATAGTTCTGCCTCCCTACTCTTCTCCCATTCCCTCCCATGATCTACTCTTCTTTTGTCTCCATTTGATTGCTATGGGAGTCAAAAAGGCATGGCATATCAAGTTGGAGAAGGACCATATGAAACAAGGTTTACCAAGGCATCCGACCACAGGTAATAGATTTCAAAGAGCCATCTCATAGGTCAGGGACAGGTCCTGGTCCCATTGCTAGGGAATCCACAAATGACCAAGCTATACAAATGTCACCCATATGCAGAGGGTGTGAGACAGTCCAATGTTGTCTCCATAGCTGTCAGTCAGAGTAAGTGAGCTCCCACAAGTTCAGGTCAGTTGTCCCTGTCGGTTTCCCTGTCATAACATTTTCCTTTCTTAGTTTAGCCTATTTTGCTCAGTTTGAACAACTCCATTGCACCTATGTTCCAATACAATTTCATTTGTTTTCCACCTGACTGAAACTTCTAGTGTGGGAAGTCCTTTTGTATATGTGTTACTTTTATTGGTTAATGAATAAAGAAGCTGCATTCATTCAATGTCTTAACAGAATATAGCCAGACTGGAAGAGATATAAATGGAGAGAGTAGGCAGAGTTAGGGAGATGCCATGGGTCATCCAGAGGAGAGAGGCGCAAGCCGCCTTGTCGGTATGTCATGAGCCCCCTGGTAAAATATTAAATAATAGTAATGGGCTAATTTAATATGTAATAGCTTGTTAGGAATATGCTAGAGTCATTGGCCAAGCAGTATTTTAAATAATATAGTTTCTGTGTGGTTATTTTGGGGCTGAGCAGCAGGGAACAAAGAAGTAGCCTCTGACAACAAACTTCATTGTGAAACATTATAATATTTTCTTCCCTTATAGGATGAATGATGGATAGACTGGATCCATCCTTGCAGCTAAGAAGTGATGGGGTTGGGATCTATAGAAGTTCTTTTTTTTTTTTTTACCACTATACTAACGAGGATAGAAGTTCTAATTTTATATTTTGAGCAACCTTAAATCTTATTTCCATAGCAATTGAACTAATTTACACCCCACCATTGTATCATGTTCCTTTCCTGGCCACTTCTTAGCCAGCAAATTTTCTTACCTGTCTTTTAAATAACGGCCATTCAGACTGAGTTAAACTGGATCTCAGTGAGGTTTTGATATTTGTTTTTTGAAGTCTAAATATTTTAACATTATTTATTACCTATTGGTGTTTCATTGTTTGAACTTTGACAGTTTTTCTTAAATCAAATATTCTAATGCAATAAAATAAAAAGATGTACTACTTTGAGACTTTCATGCTAAGGAGGGATATGAAGAAAATACTAAAGATTTAGTTTTCCAAAAGTATACTATATGTTTCCATAAGATTATAAAACTATATTTGTATAAAAATGACTGCAATTCTTCATGTACGTTACCCTTATTTCTGAAGCGTGTAACTAAGGCAGTGCTCATGGCATCTCACAACTTGAAGGGACGCATACAGTCTTTCTGTTTTAAATGAAGTCTCTAGTAAAGTCACACTTTTTAACTCTGGAAGAACTGCAAAGCACTTCTCTATTTCTCTATGCATTTGGTGGAGTTAATTATTGACAAGGGATACCTCAGAAAATTCTCACTGTTGCTAATATATGACATTTTATCAGGTTGCAATCCACAACTTAAGAAATGAATGAAAACCAATCAAATAAATGTATGTTTTTATTTTGTGCATTTTTTTGTTCTTATGATTTTAAAGGCAAAGTTCCTCAGGTCACTGATGCCTCTTTCCTGATATAAACTCTATCAATATTTTACTGTGCTTTTCATTATTTATGGGAGTGATTCTCCACTTTTTCCTTGAGAACACAAAAGGGTAAAAAATACCACTTTTGATTTCTAAGCTACAGTAGGAAATGTCACATTATGAAAGGACTATATTTTCCTTAAAATTGTTCCATTCAAAAATTACAATCTTATTTGTAAAATATTGTAAAAAATCTTAATTACAAAAATCCCCTTATGCATAACTTGTGAGCATTTAATAATTATTCAAGATTCTTAATTTGATGTGTAAAAATGCAATGTTGAAAATATTTGCATAATTCAGATGGCAAGAGCTTTATGCTATAACCTGAAAGATGCAGCAGCAGTGCAACCAAGACCAGTGAATTTCACTGTAGAACAGGAGAGGATTACAGTATGGGTTCATACTTCACAGTGCAGTACTGGCATATTCTTCCATGATACGCCATATTATAACATTCATCAGTGTTGTTATGATACCAGGAATAATATTTACAATTACATGAGTGTGTTCTAATACTTATTCTTCCTTCCTACATATTTTGTAAAGCCTAAGTTTATACTATCAAGCTATATATCATAGTACCTAATTAATATCTAATACCTAATATGTAACATAAATTATATTGAGTACACAGAAAATCTAAGTTATTTTATACAACCACATGTTAAAACACTTTTCAAAACCTAACACATTTATATGAAACATAAATATTAAGCCTGTGTTGTTAAACATGAAGTGGGAGATTATTAAATTTAATTATATAAAACATTTAATACTTTATTAATTTTCTTATATTGTGAATTCTAATAAGTGTATATATTTACAAAATGACTTAGACTCCCTGCATTTGCAAAGTTAAATAAAACAATGCTGTAGTCAACAAATTTTAAGACTACTATTCCTCAATATAAAAGCATATTTTACATAATATAATAATGTAATTAATACAGATAAAATAGAATAAAAAGCCTTCTGTGATCTTAAGGACAGCATGAATCTTAGTTATAAAAACATACTACATATTAAAAGTATGAATGACTTTGCATAAAACATTATGATTTAAATATGAATAATTTACATTGGTATAAATCTTGATTTATTGATATAAGTTTAAGGTCAATTTTATTAGATTTTCTAGATGTGCATAGATATATTTCAAATAGGCATTCTTCATATATTTCAAAGACTACAGAATATGGCATTTATAACTTAGGGTTTTTCATGACAATAAGACACGTCTGCTCCTGGCAGCACTATCTACTTCAAGAGGAAGATGGGCATCAAAGAGGCTCCTTATGGAGTTGGTTAGCCATTTGGGCAAGAAACTGCTCTTGCCTGGACTGCTTAAATGGACACAAAGAATCCACAGAGAGGACTGTTGAACTTGCCTAAAGGTGAGATGATCCTTCGGGGTTCCTAACTCATGAAAGAGTCTGTGAGACATTGTGCAGGATACAAAAGAAAGTGACTGAACTGTCTTTAAAATTTCCTGTTTCGTGGAAATGTCTGCTGGATACTATGGGCCTGTAGGCTGAAGATGGATGACCCAATGGTACAGAGGAACTTTGGGTGACTGTTCAGGCAGCGAGATGTCTCTGTCACTTCTAGAGTTTTGCAAGTTGCTTACTTCTTGTTTACTTAGGTAATATTATATCCTTCTGGAAGCTTTGATGGAGTTGAAGAAGCGGTAAAAAACAATGACATCTTGAAGTTTGCATGCAAATGGATGGAAATAGAAAACGCTATCCTGAGTGAGGTAACCCAAACCCAGAAAGATGATTATGGTATGTACTCACTCATTAGTGGACCCTAGCTATAAAATAAAGTTCACTAAGCACTTAGCTCACAAGCCCAGAGAAGCCGCATAACTAGGTGAACCCAAAGAAAGCATACACAGAACCTCCTGGAAGTTGGAAGCAAACAGGA
>PVIU01028124.1:6917-19513 GCA_004026605.1 Ondatra zibethicus | reverse complement strand
ATGGATTACATTGATAGATTTTCGTATGTTGAACCAGCCCTGCATCTCTGGTATGAAGCCTACTTGATCATAATGGATGATTTTTTTAATGTGTTCTTGGATTCGGTTTGCCAGTACTTTATTGAGAATTTTTGCATCAATGTTCATAAGTGAGATTGGTCTAAAATTCTCTTTCTTGGTTGCATCCCTGTGTGGTTTTTTACTGCTGAATAGTACTCTAGTGTGTAGATGTGCCACACTTTCTTTATCCATTCTTCCATTGAGGGGCATCGAGGTTGTTTCCAGGTTCTGGCTATTACAAACAATGCTGCTATGAACATAGTTGCACAAATGCTTTTGTAGTATGATTGGGCATCTCTTGGGTATACTCCCAAGAATTGTATTGCTGGATCCTGATGTAGGTTGACTCCCAATTATCTGAGAAACCACCACACTGATTTCCAAAGTGGTTGCATAAGTTTGCATTCCCACCAGCAATGGATGAGTGTTCCCCTTACTCCATATCCTCTCCAGCATAGGCTATCCTTGGTGTTTTTGATTTTAGTAATTCTGACAGGTGTAAGATGGTATCTCAAAGTTGTTTTGATTTGCATTTCTCTGATAGCTAAGGAAGTTGAACATGTCATTAAGTATCTTTTGGCCATTTGAAATTCTTCTGCTGAGAATTCTCTGTTCAGTTCAGTACCCCATTTTTTAATTGGGTTATTTAGAATTTTAAAGTCTAGCTTCTTGAGTTCTTTATATATTTTGGAGATCAGTTCTTTGTCTGATGTGGGGATGGTGAAGACCTCCTCCCATTCAGTAGGTTGCCTTTTTGTCTTAATGACAGTGTCCTTTGCTTTACAGAAGCATCTCTGTTTCAGGAGGTCCCATTTATTCATTGTTGCTCTTATTGTCTATGCTACTGGGGTTATACGTAGGAAGTGGTCTCCTGTGCCCATGAAATGCAGGGTACTTCCCACTTTCTCTTCCATCAGGTTCAGTGTGGTCGGATTTATATTGAAGTCTTTAATCTATTTGGGCTTGATTTTTGTGCATGATGATAGCTATGGATCTATTTTCATTCTCCTACAGGTTGACATCCAGTTATGCCAGCACCATTAGTTAAAGATGCTTTCCTTTTTCCATTGTATGATTTTAGCTCCTTTGTCAAAAAGCAGGTATTCATAGGTTTGTGGATTAATATCCAGGACTTTGATTTGATTCCATTGGTTAATGTCTCTGTTTTTATGCCAATACCAAGCTGTTTTCATTACTGTAGCTCTTTAATAGAGTTTGAAGTAAGAGATGGTAATGCCTCCAGAAGTCCCTTTATTGTATAGGATTGTTTTGGCTATCCTGGATTTTTTTTTCCATATAAAGTTGATTATTGTTCTCTCAAGGTCTGAGAAGAACTTTGTTGGGATTTTGATGGGGATTGCATTGAATCTATAGATTGCCTTTGGTAGAATTGCCATTTTTACTATATTGATCCTACCAATCCAGGAGCATGGGAGATCCTTCCATTTTCTGGTATCCTCTTCAATTTCCTTCAAACCTTAAAGTTCTTGTCAAATAGATCTTTCACTTCATTGGTTAGTGTTACCCCAAGATACTTTATACTATTTGTGGCTATCATGAAAAGTGATGTTTTTCTGATGTCCCTCTCTGTTTCTTTATCCTTTGTGTATAGGAGTGATACTGATTTTTTGAGTTGATCTTGTATCCTGCCATATCACTGAAGGTATTTATCAGCTGTAGGAGTTCTCTGGTAGAGTTTTTGGGGTCACTTATGTACACTATCATATCGTCTGCAAATGACAAAAGTTTGACTTCTTCCTTTTCAGTTCGAATCCTCTTGATCTCCTTATGTTGTCTAGTTACTACTAGAACTTCAAGCACTATATTATAGAGATATGGAGAGAGTGGACAGCCTTGCCTTGTTCCTGATTTTAGTGGAATGGCTTTGATTTCTCTCCATTTAATTTGATGCTTGGTGTTGGCTTGCTGTGTATTGCTTTTATTATATATAGATATGATCCTAGTATCCCTAATCCAAGACCTTTATCATAAAGGGGTGTTGAATTTTGTCAAATGCTTTTTCAGCATCTAATGAAATGCTCATATGGTTTTTTCTTTCAGTTTATTTAAATGATGGATTACATTGATAGATTTTCTTATCGATCTGGACCAGCCCTTCATCTCTGGGATGGAGCCTACTTGATCATAATGGATGATTTTTTTGATGTGTTCTTGGATTTGGTTTACCAGTATTTTATTAAGAATTTTTGCATCGATGTTAATGAGTGAGACTGGTCTGTAATTCTCTTTCTTGGTTGACTCTTTGTGTGGTTTTCATATCAGGGTATCTGTAGCTTCATAAAAAGAGTTTGGCAATGACTCTTCTGTTTCTATAATGTGAAACACATTAAGGAGTATTGGTATTAGCCCTTCTTGGAAGTTCTGGTAGAATTCTGCATTAAAACCATCTGGTCCTGGCTATTTTTGGTTGGGAGTTTTTTTGATGACAGCTTCTATTTCCTCATGACTTTTGTTCTATTTAAATTGTTCACCTGGTCTTGTTTTAATTTTGATATATGGTATTTATCTTTAAAAATGTCCGTTTCCTTTACATTTTCCAATTTTGTGGCATACAGGCTTTTGTTGTAAGACATAATCACTCTCTGAATTTCCTCAGTGTCTGTTGTTATGTCCCCCTTTTCATTTCTGATCTTGGTAATTTGAGTGTTCTCTCACCACATTTTAATTAGTTTGGATAGGGGTTTGTCAATCTTGTTGATTTTCTCAAAGAACCAGGTCTATGTTTCATTGATTCTTGGATTGTTTTCTGTGTCTCTATTTTGTTGATTTCAGCCCTCAGTTTGGTTATTTCCAGTCTTCTATTCCTCCTGGGTGAGTCTGCTTTTTTTTCCTAGAGCTTTCAGGTATGCTGTTATATCTCTAATGTGAGCTCTCCGTTTTCTTTATGTGGGTACTTATTGCTATGAACTTTCCTCTTAGCACTGCTTTCTTAGTGTTCCATAGGTTTGGGTATGTTGTGTCTTTATTTTCATTTAATTCAAAGAAGACTTTAATTTCTTTATTTCTTCCTTGACTCAGGAGTGGTTCAGTAGTTGACTGTTCAATTCCATGAGTTTGTAGGCTTTCTGGGGGTGGAATTGTTGTTAAATTCTAACTTTAATCCATGATGATCCGATAAGACACAGGTGGTTACTCCAACTTTTTTTTGTATCTGTGGATGTTTGATTTGTTACTGAGTATGTGATCAATTTTTGAAAAGGTTCCATGAGATGCTGAGAAGGTATATTCTTTCCTGTTTGGGTGGAATGTTCTATAGATGTCTGTTAAGTCCATTTGATTCATTACATCTGTTAGTTCTCTTAATTCTCTGTTAAGTTTCTGTCTGGTTGACCTGTTCATTGGTGAGAGAGGAGTGTTGAAATCTCCTACTATTAGTGTGTCTGGTTTGATGTGTGCTTTGATTTCTAGTAATGGTTTTTTTACATATGTGGGTGCTCTTATATTAGGGGCATAGATATCAGGACTGTGACTTCATCTTGATGAATTGTTCCTGTTATGAGTATAAAGTGTCCTTCTCCATCTCTTCTGATTGATACATCTCTTCTGATTGATTTTAGTTTGAAGTAAATTTTATTAGATATTAGAATAGCCACACCTGCTTGTTTCTTAGGTGCGTTTGCTTGGAAAACCTTTTCCCAACCCTTTACTCTGAGGTAGTGTCTGTCCTTGAGGTTCAGGTGTGTTTCTTGTAAACAGCAGAATGTTGGAATCTGCTTTCTTATCCATTCTCTTAACCTGTGCCTTTTTATAGGTGAATTGAGTCCATTGATATTAAGTGTTATTAATGACCAGTGTTTTTTAACTCCAGTCATTTTTTTTTTTTGGTGGTAGTGTTTGTGTGTTTCCCTTCTTTGAGTTGTGCTGGTGGAAGGTTGTCAGATATCTGTGCTATTGTGGGTGTTGTTGGCTTCCTTGGGTTTAGGTTTTCTTTCTAATACTTTCTGTAAGGCTGGGTTTGCGTATACATATTGTTTAATTCTGTTTTTGTCATGGAATATCTTGTTTTCTCCATCAATGGTGAAAGAAAGCTTTGCTGGGCATAGTAGTCTGGGCTTGCATCCATGGTCTCTTAGTGTCTGCAGCACATCTCTCCAAGATCTTCTGGCTTTTATGGTTTCCATTGAGAAGTCAGGTGTAATTCTGATAGGTTTACCTTTATATGTTACTTGACCATTTTCCTTTGCAGCTCTTAATACTCTTTCTCTATTCTGTATGTTTTGTGTTTTGATTATTATATGGTGAGGAGATGGTTTTTTTGATCCAGTCTATTTGGTGTTTTGCAAGCTTCTTATACTTTCATAGGAATATCCTTCTTTAGGTTGGGAAAAGTTTTCTTCTATAATTTTGTTGAATATATTTTCTGGGCCTTTGAGATGGAATTCTTCTTCTTCTACCCCTATTATTCTTATGTTTGGTCTTTTCATGGTGTCCCAGAGTTCCTGGATGTTTGGTGTTAAGAATTTGTTGCATTTGCTGTTTTCTTTTATCAATGAATCTATTCCCTCGATAGTATCTTCAGCGCCTGAGATTCTTTCTTGTATCTCCTCTATTCTGTTGGTTATAGTTGTCTCTGTTGCTCCTGTTCTTTTACCCAGATTTTTCATATGCAGCCAATCCTCAGTTTGTGTTTTCTTTATTGTCTCCATTTCGGTCTTCAAGTCTTGAACTGTTTCCTTTATCTGTTTGATTGCTTTTTTCTTGGTTTTCTTGGGTATCTTTGAAGGATTCATTAATTTCTTCTAACTTTTTGTTTGTCTTCTCTTCCATTTCTTTAAGGGAGTTTTTCACTTCCTGTTTAAGGGTCTCCATCATTTTCATAATGTTATATTTAAAGTCGATTTCTTCTACTTCTTCGGGGTTCTGGTGTTCAAGTCTTCCTATTGCATGTTTGCTGGATTCTGCTGTTATCGTGTTGCTTTTCCGGTTGTTGGAGGAATACTTTCATTGGTGCCTGTCCATCTCTTCCTTCAAATGAAGTCAGGAGAGTCTTGGCATCTTGGTCCAATCTTTGCTGTGGCTGACTGTGTACTTGGGAGTTTTTCTTGGCCTGCCCTCTCTTAGGTCCCTTCAGCACTGGAGCTGGCTCTCAGATCCCCTCCTCCCTGAAGCAGGCTGAATTGGGGGATCCAAGGACCCTGCAGTTGAAAAGAAGTGCTTGGGGGCAAGATGGAATGGGGTAAAGAAAGAATGTAGCTGGGAACACACCCCGCTGGATGGCCAGAAAAGCTTAGGGAATTGGAGGGGGCCTGGACTCTGTTCCCCGGGACCGTTCGGCTGGGGGCCACTCACTCACCACTCTGGATCTCCCCAGCACAGGAGCAGGGCCTCTTACTGGGTTCCAAGGACCTCGCAGACAAAGGGTGGGCTTGGGGGCAGGGTGGTGTGGTACAAAGAAGCCCCAGCAGCAAGACCACTCACCGCTGGCTCCCCAGACCTCTGGGCTCCGAAGCAGGCTGAGTTGGGTGATCCAAGGACCCCACCGATGAAAAGGAGTACTTGGGGGCAAAGGGATGAGGTAAAGAAAGCCTGTAGCCAGGAACATGCATTGCTGGATGGCCAGAAAAGTTTAGAGAATTGGAGGGGGCCTGGACTCTGTTCCCCGGTACTCTCCAGCCGAGCAGCCACTAACTCACCACTCCGGATCTCCTCAGCCCAAAAAGATTTGATAATGACCCAGATATTAATCCACATGCCTGAGAACACCCGATTTTTGACAAAGAAGCTAGAATTATACAATGGAAAAAATAAAACATCTTCAACAAATGGTGCTGACATAACTGGATGCCAACATGTAGAAGAATGAAATTAGATCCATATCTATCCCCATGCACAAAATTCAAGTCCAAGTGGATTAAAGACCTCAATATAAAATTGACCACACTGAACCTGACAGAAGAGAAAGTGGTAAGCAGCCTTCAACGCATGGATACAGGAAACCACTACCTAAATATAACCCCAGTAGCACAGACACTGAGAGCAACAATAAATAAATGGCACCTCCTGAAACTGAGAAGCTTCTGTAAAGCAAAGGACACAGTCGGTAAAACATAAAAGCAACCAAATGAATGAGAAAAGATCTTCACCAACCCCACATCAGACAAAGAACTGATCTCCAAAATATATAAAGAACTCAAGCAATTACACATCAAAATTCTGAATAATCCAATTAGAAAATGGGTTACAGAACTAAACAGAGAATTTGCAACAGAAGAATCTCAAATGGCCAAAAGGTACTTAAGGAAATGTTCAATATCCTTAGTCATCAGGGAAATGCAAAGCAAAACAACTCTGAGATACCATCTTACACCTGTCAGAATGGTTAAGATCAAAAACACCAATAATAGCTTATGCTAGAGAGGATGTGGAGTTCACTCATCCATTGCTGGTGGGAATGAAAACTTGTAAAACCACTTTGGAAATCAGTATAGCAGTTCCTCAGAAAATTTGGAATCAACCTACCACAGGATCCAGCAATATCTCTCTTGGGCATATATCCCCAAAGATGCTCAATCATACTACAAAGGATTTGTTCAACTATGTTCATAGCAGCATTATTTGTAATAGCCAGAACCTGGAAACAACCTAGATGCCCCTCAACTGAAGAATGGATAAAGAAAATGTGGCACATTTACACATTAGAGTACTACTCAGCTGTTAAAAACAATGACATCTTGAATTTTGCATTCAAATTGATGGAATTAGAAAACACTATCCTCAGTGAGGTAACCCAGACCCAAGTAGATGAATATGGTATGTACTCACTCATAAATGGATACTACCTATAAACAAAGGATATTGAGCCTATAGTTCATGATTCTAAAGAAGCTAAGTAATAAGGTGAACCCAAAGAAAAACATATATAGATCCATCTGGAAAGTCAAAACAGAAAAAAAAATCACCTGATAAAATTGGGAGCATGGGGGGGCAGGGGAAGAAAAGAGGGTAGAAGGGAAAGAGGAGGAGAGAAGGGGAGGGGTGAGGAGAACTTGAGAGAATGGGATAGTCGAGATGGAGGAAGAACAGAGATGAGAGCAAGGAAAGAGATATTGATTAAGGGAACCATTATAGGGTTAGCAAGAAACCTGGCTCTAGAAAAAATCCCAGGAATCTACAAGGATGACCTCAGCTAAGACCCTAAGCAATAGAGGAGATGGGATCTGATCTTAACTTGCCCTGTAATCAGACTGATGAATATCTTAAATATTACCCTATATAGAACCTTCATTCAGCAGCTGATGGAAACAGAGGCAGAGACCACATCAAAGCACTGGACTGAGCTTCCAAAGTTTAGTTGAAGAGTGGAAGGAGTGAGAATATGAGCAAAGAGGTCAAAATCATGATGAGTTCATCCACTGAAACAGTCTACCTGAGCTAGTGGGAGCTCACCAACTCCAGTCAGACAGGGAAGGAATAAGCATAGGACCGATCTAGTCCCTCTGAATGTGGTTGACAGTTGCATGGCTAAGACAGACTGAGGGGCCACTGGCAGTGGCACCAGAATTTATTCCTACTCCAAGTACTGGCATTTTAGGAACCTATTCTATTTGGATGGATACCTTGCTTAGCCTAGATATAGTAGGGAGGGCCTTGGACCTTCCCTAAAGTAATGTGCCTTACCCTCTCTGAGGATTGGATGGGGGTTGGATGGGAAGTATGTGGAGGAAATGGGAAGACGGAAGGGAGTGAGAACTTGGATTGTTATGTATAATGAAAAAAAAAGCTGAAATTTCCAAAGCAAAATAATTACCAGCAACCTTAATTTATAATATACTGCACATTGATTCTCATAACAATGCAGGATGCTAAGTCCCAATACAGTAAATTCAATTTTGCTAATTTTTTTAAAAATTCTGTTTTATGTTTCAAGGGGAAGAGCATTAGGAATCACTGGAATTGCTACTAATGTGGGGGCAGCCCTGACTCCCCTCTTTATGATCCTTGTGATGTACTCTGCGTACCTACCCTGGATCATCTATGCAGTCTTCTCCTTCCTTGGTTGCTTTATCCCTCTTCTCCTTCCTGAGACCAAGGATCAGCCTCTGCCTGACTCTATCCAAGATGTAGAAAATGAGTGAGTAACTCCTCTACCTCCCACTTAGGGGACTTGTGTGTCAATGGTCTATGATGTGAAAAGTGAAATAGCATTCAGACCATCTCTCTCCCAAGCAGTCAGACATCTAGACTGTTTCCCATTTGGTCATTCAGTTTCTTGTAGGACTCTTCCCTGTATCCATTCAAAATGTAGATACAAATCTGCTTGGATTTCTTTAGAAAAAAAAAAACAGCTCTACTAGGATGTACCCAGAGAATTCTTGATGAAAGTCAAAAAAATTGGTCTTCTTCCTACTCTGCCTTCACATAAAAACATGAAGTATGTGTGTTATTGTGTAACATATATATATGCATGGAGAAGCCAGCAAAGGGCAGTAACTATTCAGTTCATACTTTTCCCATTCTGAGGATTCTATCAATGAACCCAGAGATGGGATGGAATCCAAAGAGAACCAGTGAGAATTCTGTCTCTTCTTCCCACAATACTGTGATTAGAAGCATTTGTGCCCTTGCCCAGTTTTTCACACTATTACCTATTATTTGAACCCAGGGCCTTCTTCGTCTGCAGAAAACACTCAATACATTTAGCCTAACCATTAACCCATGAAACAGCCATTTTTGCCTATATTTCACAAGTATGCGCAAATAGAAATGGTATTTCATCCTTCAGAATCAGAATAATCTATCAGACCAATGAGTGCTGGTAAGCTGTCTAAAATTGGTAGTTTATGGAGGCTTGGGGTCCACCATAATCAATGAATAACTTAGAAGAAATAGAACTGGACACAGGTCACAGTGCATCTGAGGGAAGGACTATTGTCTTTGCTGTGAATTTCACACCATGTTGGTTTCATTAAGTATGAAATGTTCACAACAGAAAGAATGACAAGGTCAATAACAATATTAAACATAATAGAATGGGCAGGATTTTTAAATTTTGATGTTTTTCCTGTGTTTTTTTTCCTTCAAACCTACTTGTAGAATATTATAACCACTAAGGTAGTAAGTAACAAAGCTAACTCATAGAGCTTACTAGGAAAAGGTTGTTTTTTTTATTTCCTGGATTTACTCAAGTCCTTTATAGGAATCTTAGATTTTTACAAAAGCTAAGGGGTAAAGGATAAGATTTCTCTTATGAATTCAGGAGATGCCTTCATTCTCTGTGTCATTTCAGGTCCATCTACATGTTGATGGTATTTGTTGTGTGTGTTCTAGGTGGAAAGGTTCAAGACAAGCAAAGGAGGAAGGTGCCATCATCAAAGTGACAGCACTTTAAGGAACTCTGGGAATTGGCTTCTGCTCAAAGAACAGGATAAAGAAAAATGTCACTCAGAATGCAGTATCCCAGGATCACTCCTAGATATTAACAAGCTTGTCATTAAACACTGATACAAATATGGATTGTATTTTATACTATTTTACTTAAGGTCATGTTCAACTTCCTTGGCAATGAGGGAAATGCAAATCAAAACAACATTAAGATACCATCTTATACCTGTCAGAATGGCTAAAATCAAAAACACCAATGATAGCCTATGCTAGAGAGGATGCGGAGTAAGGGGAACACTCATCCATTGCTGGTGGGAATGCAAACTTGTGCACCACTTTGGAAATCAGTGTGGCGGTTTCTCAGGAAATTGGGAATCAACCTACCTCAGGATCCAGCAATACCACTCTTGGGAATATACCCAAGAGATGCCCAATCATACTACAAAAGCATTTGTGCAACTATGTTCATAGCAGCATTATTTGTAATAGCCAGAACCTGGAAACAACGTAGGTGCCCCTCAATGGAAGAATGGATAAAAAAAAGTGTGGAATATATACACATTAGAATGCTGCTCAGCGGTAAAAAAACAATGACATCGTGAATTTTGCATGCAAATGGATGGAAATAGAAAACACTATCCTTAGTGAGATAACCCAAACACAAAAAGATGATTATGGTATGTACTCACTCATTAGTGGACCCTAGCCATAAACAAAGGGCATTAAGCTTATAGGTTACAAGCCTAGAGAAGCCAAAGAGCAAGGTGAACCCAAAGAAAAACATATATAGATCCTCCTGGAAATTGGAAGCAAACAAGATTGCCGAGCAAAAGTTGGAAGCACAGGAGTGGGGATAGGGGTGGAAGTAGGAGTGGGGATGGGGGTAGGTGAAGGGGAGGGGGGAGGAAGAAGGGAAAAGGGAAGGTCTGGGGAGAGCTTGGGAGAGTGGCAGGGTGGAAATGGAGGAAGGGTGGATATTGGAGAAGGGAATAAGATATCTACATTAAGGGAGTCATTTTAGGACTGGCAAAAGAGTTGGCTCTAGAGGGGATCCCAGGTGTCCACGGGCATGTCCCCAGCTAGGTATTCAGGCAGCAGAGGAGAGGGTGCCGGAACTAGCCTTGTCCCATGGTCACATTGATGAATATCTTGATCATCACCATAGAAATTTTGTCCGATGGATGGAGATAGAGGGGGAGACCCACATTCACATCAGAGCAATGGACTGAGCTCCCAAGGTCCAGTCAAAGAGCAGAAGGTGGGAGAAGATGAGCAAGGAAGTCAGGACTGCGAGGGGATGGTACACCAACTGAGACAGTGTGCCTGATCTAATGGGAGCTCACCAAATCCAGCTGGACCAGTACTGAATGAGCATGTGATCAAACTGGAATCTCTGAATGTGGCTGTCATTGGGGGCTGACTGAGAAGCCAATGATAATGTCACTGGAACCTATCTCTTCTGCATGTATTGGCTTTTTGGGAACCTATTCTATATGGATACACACCTTCCTAGGCCGGGATGGAGCAGGAAGGGCCTTGGGCTTCCCACAGGTCAGGGTACCCTGCCCCCTCTTAAGGAAGCAGGGGGAGGGAGGAGGGGTAGTGGGGGAGCAGGAGGGGACTAGGAGAAGGGGAGGAAGTGTAAATTTTTGAATGACAAATAAAATAATATGGAAAAAAGAAGTAAGTGTGAAGAAAGCAACAATATATTAAAGGAAATTTTGACAGAGTATTTTTACAGTCAAAGATGATTGCCAAGTTTCTGAATAGTATGGTGGTGACCATCTTAGCTCTGATGTAGGGCCTCAGAAAGATTGTTATGACTGACCCTTCCCTTGGTTTCTGGTCCTGGCCATTTGGTACAGTATTTAAGGGTTGAAAATAACAGAAGGATTTCTGGAGGAACGATATTTATTTCCAGTGCCCTGTAATGTATGTGGGAAAAGGAGGATGAGAAGGAATAGGAGGGTAATAAAGAAGAGAAGGAAAAGAGGAAAATGACAGGAATATAAAATTGGAATGAAGCCAAGAACCAAATACTCCTTTCAAAGTTCAACCCCAGTAACCTTATGCCACAAAATACACCCCTATGGTGATTTGAATTAAAATACCCCTCCAAAGTGGCACTATTAGAATGTGTGGCTCTGTTGGAGTAGGTGTGGTATTGTTGGAGGAAGTATGTCACAGTGGAGGGAGACTTTGAGATCTTTTATATGCTTTTCCAATGTCACAGACCACTTCCTGTTGCCCACCAGATGAAAGACTCTCAATAAAGAATTGTGTTGGCATTTTGATGGGGATTGCATTGAATCTATAGATTGCTTTTAGTAGGATTGCCATTTTTAGTATGTTGATCCCACCTATCCAAGAGCATGGGAGATCTTTTCAATTTCTGGTATCTTCTTCAATTTGTTTCTTCAAAGACATAAAGTTCTTATTGAATACATCTTTCATGTCTTTAGTTAGTATTACCCCAAGATATTTTATGTTATTTTTGGCTATTGTAAAAGGGATATTTCTCTGATGTCCCTCTCAGTTTCTTTATCATTTGTATATAGGAGGGCTACTGATTTTTTTTAGTTGATCTTCTATCCTGTCACATCACTGAAGGTATTTATCAGCAGTAGGAGCTCCCTGGTAGAGTTTTGGGGTTGCTTGTCTTCACAGACCTTGAAAGAACAATAATCAACTTCATACCGAAAAACAAAAAAACCCAGGATAGCCAAAACAATCCTGTACAATAAAGGAACTTCTAGAGGGATCACCATTCCTGACATCAAGTTCTATTACAGAGCTACAGTAATGAAAACAGCTTGGTACTATCATAAAAGTAGAGAGATAGACCAATGGAATAGAATCAAAGACCCAGATATTAGTCACACACCTATGAACACCTGATTTTTGACAAAGAAGCTGAAATTATACAATGGAAAAAAGAAAGTATCTTCAACAAATGGTGCTGGCATAACTGGATGTCAACATGTAGGAGAATGATATTAGACCCTTATCTGTCACCCTGCACAAAACTCAAGTCCAAATGGATTAAAGACCTCAACATAAATCTAACCACACTGAACCTGATAGAAGAAAAAGTGGGAAGTAGCCTGCAGTACGTGGGCACTGGAGACCAGTTCTTGTGTAAAACCCCAAGGGCACAGACAATAAGAGCAACAATGAACAAATGGGACCTCCTG
>PVIU01028123.1:0-19414 GCA_004026605.1 Ondatra zibethicus | reverse complement strand
GTCTTTGAATGTGGATCACTTTGTCTTTGAATGTGGATCACTTTGTCTTTGAATGTGGATCACTTTGTCTTTGAATGTGGATCACTTTGTCTTTGAATGTGGATCACTTTGTCTTTGAATGTGGATCACTTTGTCTTTGAATGTGGATCACTTTGTCTTTGAATGTGGATCACTTTGTCTTTGAATGTGGATCACTTTGCTCCTCTAGAAACTGGCCCATTTTCTGGGGCTTGGTTTGCACGGCCCCTTTGACCCACTGTTTGTGTACTGCACCCCTGCTTCCTTGACTCTCTAGACTCAGATGGTAGCTCTTCCCCAAGTCAGGCCAAGCTCAGTTTGTTCTCCTGGTTACAGGGGCTGCTCCATGGGTAGACAACTGTGCCACACTGGGACACCCGATCCCCGAGAACACAACACAGAAGAAAGTATGCAGGACTCCGCAACACGCAGACTCAGAGGAAGGTGGTGACAGCAATGAAAGGATTCTCTAGAACCAGAAATAGAAACAAAGACAAAGGGAGACCCTGGCTTCAGTTTGTTTTGAATCGTAGATAATCTCTTGTCAGTATTTAACGAGATCCCTGAAAATCTTTGCAATAAACTCCTTTGGGATGAAACTACTTTGAGTTTCCTTTCTGTTTCTTATATATTTAAAAGGATGAAGACATGTTTCAAGAGGCAAACCCATCAGTGATTGCCACTGCATTAGATGAGCGAGTGGGTGGTGGGTCCCTCTTTACCTGGGAAATGTTGGGTTGGAAAGTGCTGTGCAAAGTCCTTGTCTCCACGTGCTCAGGGACCAGCCCCTGAGTCCTGAGAACATGGAGGGCAAGACGCTCTTCAGGGGCCCCGAGGTGCTGGTGCAGGATTTTGTTGGCTTCTGGAATGCAAAGTCGCATTGAATTAGGGAAGAAGTCAGGAATAATCCAGTCCCCAACAACTTGCAGCATGTCATCCCAAACTTTGTAAAAAAAATGGTCAGGCATCACCAGTATGTACCGTGTCAGCATGGACTTATGAAGGACTAGATGGATACAAACAGCTCTTGACTATGGGGCCTTCCTGACTGAGGCTCACACCTACCTTGTATTCTGCCAACAGCAGAGAGCAGAGCATACTAGAATGGGTGAATAGTTGGTATTTACTTTTGTAGCACAGGCCCGCAACTATCTTATTTCTTAGCCTCCCTTGCAACTAGTCAGATATGGCCATGACACCAAGTTCAACTAGAAGACAGCATGGATAGAATGACGTGTGTATCATTTCTGGATTCAGCCCTCTACCTTGGATGCAATCTGGATGTGGAGGAAGTGAAAAGCCTAGATGCTTATCCTGAAGAATAGCAGAGCTGGAAGAGGAACACGCCCTCACTCCATGATGTGCTTGCTTAGATGTAAGGCCACCCTAAGCTTCCAGTGTGCTAAGCCACTGAGATCTGGAAGTCCATCTCTTACAGAAGCAAGTACCATTGGAGCATTTCAAAACAGTTCTCAGACATCTCTCCCAGGAAGATAGGTGGGTTCAGTATGTTTTCATTTTTAATCTGGAGACAGAGTGAAACCAGAGAACATGAGAAATGAGTCTGTGCGATAATTTTGGAGGTTAAGCATGCCAGGCTGGGATGTTCCTGCTTTGTTCTCTCCAGTCACCCTCTCTGAAGAAACTGCCCTGCTGGAAAGGTCTGTGAAGGTAGTCTAGCCATCAGTTCTAGTAACAGGTGGCCACAAGGACCAGCTCCAGGCATGACCTACCATGTCCAGAGCCCACCACTTGGGCTCTCAGATGACTGCAGCCCTCTGAGAGATCTTAGGGAGGAGCACTCAGCTGAGTCCTTCCTGACTCCTCAAAACTCGTAGAAAAACAAAACAGTTGCTCCTAGTTGCTAAATTTGGAAGTGGCTGAACATCACCATGACGATCACAGATTCTGGTGGGTATTTGATGATTTGGGGGTCACCTTTAACCACTAGACTATGATGCTTTTTTATTCATTCTCCTTTGCCTTGGCAAGTTCATATATTAACCATAGCATTTGGCAGCTCTTTAAGCATCTAATCACCCCTGAGATTGATTCTATATTCTTCAGGATGGAGAGAGAGAAACCAGTTTCTTACAATGTTAATAATCAAGTTGAGGATCGGGAACCAGCTTCACCCCCACATGTCTTTGCTCAGCTTTACCAGGCATCTTTGAAGGCCAGCCCCACCATGACCCTCTTTGGGAGTCCCACCCCTTCCCATCCCCTGAGACCATAGGAGCATCCTATTGTTCATATGCTAGGAAACACATTTCCATCACTGTCTCAGTGTGGTTAACAGGGTATGTGTAGGATGGATGTGTCATAAAGGGGCAGGACCCCAATCTTAAAGTTGAGACAAATGGAAACAAAGCAGGTTGTCTGTGCTGCCTCCAGCATCCCTGAGGCTTCTCAAGAAAGGACTCAAATATGATGGAGCCAGTCTCTCTTTCTGTCCCTCTCTGTCTTTCTCTCTCTCTCTCCTGTCTTTTGAGACAGGATTTCTCTGTGTAGTCCTAGCTGTCCTGGTACTTGCTCTGTAGATCAGGCTGGCCTTGAACTCAGAGATCTGCCTGCCTCTTCCTCCCAAGTGCTGGGACTAATAGCAAGTATTACCAGCGCCTGTCTGTGATGGAGTCTCTTTGGGGTAGAATCTCTTTCACTGTCATTGGAAAATTTTGAGCTGATTATGTATTACAGGAAAATTGGCGGATAAGAAAATGTGTCTACTGTGACACCTGCGGCTTCTGTTTAGGTCAGGTCAGACATATAGTCTCGTATGGAATCATCAGGTGCTACCTTGGCTCACGCCCTTCCCCTCCCCCGCTACAGCAACAGAAGTGGGTTATCACATTGTGCTTTACAATCACAGCTTTGTGCTCACCAAATTCATCCAGATGGTAGTCTCGTCCTCCGTATCTGATCCTGCTTCCGTCTTCGGAAAGGACTGGTGGTGGGAAGCCTTTGAACCTGGCTACATTTTGAAGCAACTGTGTTGGTCTCAGCTGATCTCTCCAGGTATTGACTCCAGAACTGTGGACAGGTCTGGAGTTACTCCAGGTGCACAGTGTTCCACACAAGTGCACCTGTGTCCAAGGGCACACATCTAATTGGGGAGGGACATGTCTACACACGGTGTCTCCTGGACACCTCTCTCAGAGGTGTAAAACCCACATAGTACTTTGGCTTCAGCCAACTCATCATGTTTATTTTTTATGTCCAGTTCCCTCCTCAGCAAAAATGAGGAACCTGGGATCACCATAGCCAGAGAGACAAATTCAAAAACTGCAAGTAACTTGCAGTCTCATTGGATGCTTGAAGAGCCACTGGTTAACAGCAGAGGACACTGGGCATAAAATCCTTGCAGGGGGTTGGAGGGTGGATAATTGGTAGTTAACAATCAATTGCTGTTTGTAAAAGCTAGAGAATCCGTGCCATGACACTGGCTAGCCTAAGTCCCTGGCATCAGGAGCTCAGGAATAGGAGAGAGAGCTGTTCTCAGAGCGAGCACTGACGACAGCTGTGTCATATGCATGGCTCTGCTCTGCTCCAGCGACTGCCACTTCAACAGACTATCATATGAATTAGGTGGTGGCCCTAGGTCATCCTCAGATAATTTTGTCAAAAATGACGCTCGATGGATTGAAAGAGCCGGGGCACACTGAAGTGAGGCACTGAGAGAGCCAGAGTCCCACAGCCTCCCCAGGAGAGAGCCTCGGGCACAGCAGCATCCCTCCGCTCATGGGGAAGCAACTTACACACAGTACTGCTCTGGAAGGCCACAGTGAGACCCGAACCGGGAAAGGAAGCGGTTCTCCAGGTCGATGATGGTTTCTCCCACCTTCTCATCTCGGGTGAAGGTGTCGTAGTCATAGACAGAGATTTTCAGGTCTTTCTCTTGAGGCAAGTAGCAGCTCAGCTCATACATTCTAGGGGGGAAAACCCGCACATATAGAATGATCAGGGGCCTTCTGTGTGGCTCCGGAAACCAAGACTCAAACGAAGAATTGCCAAGCAGTGGCGGCGTTTGGGGAGGATAACTGGTGTGAGTGGGGAGAAGTGATAAACAGTAGACACTAATAATAAAACAACGAAGAGAGTGCACGCTTGCTCAGGAGAAAAGCCCAGGCTAATTACCTATGTTCTAATCCCAGCTATGACACTCACTTAGCTAGCCTCTCTGCTCTCAGTTTTCTCCTCTGTGAAATGATCATATCAACTCTCATCACCTATTCTATTCTAAGAACCAAGTAAAGAGATGTCTAGGAAACATTCAGTAAAAGAGGATTGATTAAAGCTTAGGATATAATAATAATACAGTATATCGCTAATTTTAGTATTACCACCTTACCACCTGGGACACCTTCTCCTCTCTCCAGGAAGATGGATAAGGCACCTCATCTACAGCCATTTGTCTATACACCACTTCATTCTGTCCTCTGCTCATCAGGGTCGCCTGCCCCAGGAAACAACTTGACCCATCCCTTGGAAGAACACAGGGGCCACGCATGAACTTGCAGTGTGCCATGTGGGGGGCCTGCCAGGACCTCTGGTCCCTGCCACAGACTGCATTCAGTTCTTAAATCTTTTCTATGGAATCCACATTAGGATGTAAATATTTCTGAGATGCAGAGAGATAACGCAACAGCTATCATATTGGTGGGTAAACTTTGGGGTCCAGAGGATGCTGGCTGCACGTGCCAGCTGCAGACGGGCAGGGCTTAGCCTTAGTATCGCGTTGTTCCCAGAGGGATCCCTCTTATTCCAGGTGCTCAGTACATTTGACCGAAGGAAAAGTCCCCTTCTTTGGGCTTCCTATTGTTCTTGTTACACTCTGGTTGGACAGGCTTTTGTCCAGTGAGCCAGGAAGGAGTGTTCAATGGCACCCTGGAAGAAAGCCTCCTGAATGTCTCCTACAACAATCTCAGAGACTGCTCCAGATACAGCAGCTACCCTGAGGTTTCAGGCAGGCAGGTGACCGCAGGGAAAGGGGTACTTGTGCCACAATTACACACAAAGCATCAAAGCCAATGTGGGCACCAGGTGCAGACAGTATGCAGATATGCACGCAGCTCAAACCCCCCCCCCACACACACAATAGCCGAGTGCTGTGGCATACACGTTTAGTCCCAGTGGTTGGGAGGCAGAGACAGGTGGATCTCTGTGAGCTGCAGGTCAGCCTGGTCTACATGTTGAGTCCAGAATAGCCAGGTTATGTACAAAGGCCCTGTCTCAAAAAAACAACAAAAAGAAAAGCAGTAAGCTGGGCATGGTATGCACTCCTATAATCACAACAGTCCAGAGACAGGAGAGGGTTGCTGCAAATTTGATGCCAGCGTGCTCTACATAGTGAGTTCTAGAATGGCCAGGATTCTACAGTGAGATCCTGTTTCAAGGGAAACAAAACAAAACAAAACTCCAAGTATCTTGGGTGTTCTGGTTTGACTAAGGAATGTTCTTCTCCCATGAAATACCAATTTTTTTAAAGAAATCTTTTAGATTATTATTTTTGTGTGGATGACATGTGGGTGAATGTGGGCATCACAATCCACACACAGAGGTCAGAGGACAGTATTCAGGAGTGATCTAGAGAAGCCAGAATGAACAATGTCCAAGAACACAGGACATGTGGCTTCTTTCTCAAGCCCTGTCCCAGAGTCTCTCTGCTGAGAAATAAGCCAAGACTGAGGCCCCGGCCTGGGGTTACCAGCTGGATGGACAGAAGTTTGTACATTGTACATCCCCCTAGACAGCCACTGGCCTGGCAGAGCCTGACAGCACCCTTCCTCCCAGGGTGGCTCTGAGAAAGACTTTCCTGCCGCTTAATTAAGCTTGGGCTGGCACCTCTGAAACAGGCCATTCAGACAGGGCCGCCTTTCTGCCTTCAAAGCTGACTCTGCCTGCTTCCCAGTCTCCTTCATACGGAACCCTCCTTCCTGCCCTGCGTGCCTTTTCCTGTCTAGACCTTGGGGCTGGATCAGTGGAAGAAAGGGAAAATGATCACATTGCTGTGCCAGAGGATTACTTCCCCTCCCTGGGCCCGGCACTCGGCCTAGGGGTACGCAGCATGGAGGGTGTTCGTGTGCAGGTGTCTGAGGGTATGCGTGTGTGCGCATGTATATACACACGCTGGGGGCCAAGTGGGTGGTCCTTTGTACATGTATGTTCCTGCCTGTGAGGATGGTTTGTTTGAATCTAAAAGTTGATGACCAAGATTTGTGCATCTGTGCATGTGTGAGTGTGTGCATGCATGCGTGTGTGTGTGTACATATAAGCATGCATGAGAGAGACAGACACAGAGAGGCAGAAAAAGACAAAGAGGAATATATGTAAGGCATAAAGTAATGAGTAGGTAGGGCATAGGGTAAACAGGAACAGTGCTCTCCCACTTAGCAAAATTTTGGGAAAATAATGCCACCCCCCCATGTGTGTGTGTGCATATATATATGCAAACTGTTGCACTCATTTGTGCATGTGGAAGCCAGAATGTCTTCCTTTATCATTCACTGCCTTTTTTTAAAAAAAAATTAAGAACAAAGTCAGGTGATAGTGATGCACACCTTTAATCGGGAGGCAGAGGCAGGTGAATCACTGTGAGTTCGAGGCCTCTCACCTTTTTGAGGCCGGTTCTCTCTTGTTTCTGTTCTGTGCTGCATACTGCATGCTAGCTGGCCAGAAAGTTTCTGGATGATTTTCCTGTCTCCTCCTCCCATCTGGCTACAGAAGTGTTGGGATTACAGATGTGCACAGTTGCCTCTGATTGACTTTCTCTCTTTCTTTCAGACGGTAGCTTTGCTCTGAGTATGAAGTACTGCCAAGGGCTCTGGAAAAGCCTGGAGTTGCAGCTGTGTAGCTAGCCCCTTCTGTCTCTGTCGCTGGTCTTGCAGCTTGTTGACAGAGCTGTGGGGTCTTGTGTCTTCACCTGAGATGCAGGGCTCCTAACCCCACCATGCCCAGCCAGGGAGTCTAACGCTGGAGAAAATCAGACCTAGACAGGACAGAGTGTGGTGCTGACACCATGAAGAAACTGGGGTCATGGAGCATGGGTTCAAGTATGACCTCTGCCTATGGCCAGGAGAATATTAGGCACACATTCTCTCTGGGCCTCTTTCTGTTCCCTTCAGAGTTTCATAAGATTTTCTGAGATGTGTTCTATAAATGGCTCAGCAGAGGACCAGCTCACTCTAAATGCTCAGCAAATTAATTGTTACTGAATATGGAAAGTACTTACAGCTGATTAATGCTGTTTTTACTTAACAATCATCTGGCATTGGTAGCAAAGACAGCTCTGACAAGATTTATGTAATGGGGCTGATAAGATGACTCTTGGGTAAAGGCTCCTACTGCCAAGCCTGATGACCTGAGATCAATTCCTGGGACCTACATAGTAGAGGGAGGGGGCTAAGTTGTCCCCGACTGCCACATGCACACACACATGTTCACAGAAGTGACATAAATAAAAATGTTTTAAAAATATAGATGTTATAGCCAGAAACAAGTCAAGGTTGTAACCACAAAGAAAATGATGCTGTGTTAAGGATCTTGGGGACATTAAAGACCCATAAAGCAGATTCTCTGTCCTGTTGCTTTGTACCCTCCCCTCAGTGACATGTTCAAGGGATCACAAGGAGAGCGCTAGTCCAGGAAACAGCCCACCACTAGCCTCTGGAAGCGAAAACAGGATTTAGTGGCAGTTGAGCCCCCCCCCCCAATGCTGAATGTCCCATGGGCCTTGCTTTCTACCCAAAGACTTGGGACAGATCTTGACCCAGAGAAACTCATCTTTTGACTTTTTTTCCTCATGGTCCTTCCAAGTCCTTCTACTTCTGCATGTTTCCCTGAGGAGGACATCACTACCTGCCCCCAGTATGAGCGCCTCGAACAGGGCAGGGCACCTTTCGTGAGGGAGGAATGTTTTGAACTGTTTGTTACCTGCCGAACACTGGGTTGAGAGTGTTGGGAATGTAATGGTCTCGGTCTTCAATGACTTTTTTGCCCAGGGTTATTTTGATGTAAGGATCACACTGTGGAGACAAGAAGGGTGAGATGTTATATCATCACGGGGTGCAAACTGAAGTCAATCTCGGGGATAGACTGGGCTTGTTTCTCTACTCCCCACGGATGACAAAGGAGGCGCTGGGGCACCTGAGGGCCTGAGAGGAGCTCCGAGCAAGGCTCTTCTTTGGGTGGCAGGGAGCCAGCGTACCTTCAGAGCAGCTGTGTGGGTGAGAAGGTGGAGTGGGGTGGAGGTAGGGGTGACCTGGCTCTGCTCAGGCTGGTCTTGTGACTGGAGCAAATCTTGTCCCGGGTCACATCAGTAACATGAGAAGGATGAACTAAAGAGCCCTAAGCCGCCCCCCCCCAAGCTCTTAGGTAAATCCCCATGAGGACAATCCTCCTGCACATATTGTTTTGACAGAGTATCTTTCTCCTAGTGAGATAACAGACGCCCAGCAAGAAAGAAGGTGACAATTACCATGGCTGATGACTGTAATTATCCTGCTACAGGAGAAGGCCCCACACCCAAACTCTTACCAGGCCATTGTTGTCCTGGGGCTGGAGCTCTAAGCCTTGAACAATGTAGATCCTAACTGTGCATTCCTGTGGGACACTGTCAGGCAGTTCCCGAAACTGCCTGGGAGGAGCTGGCACGTTGGGGTCATCGGGCAGGGGATAGATTCGGAAGGAACCCTGAGAGAAAGAGAGACACATACTGATGACTTCAAAGGCCCTGGCCACTGAGTAGAGGGTTCTTAGGAAATGTCCCCCTCCTCAGAGCACAGAGTCCCTCCATATCATACAGCTGGGTGATGTGGATCTGTGTTTGTGGAAGAAACAACACTCATTGGCTCTTGGGTGAGTCCAGTAGGGAACATGACGGGATTCTATAACCATTATTTCAGAAGAAGGCAGATTAGAAAGCAGGCAACAACCTGGACAGGGGGTGGAGGTGACGGGTCAGTGTGACAGAAGGTGGTGGCAGAGAGGTAAGGAGTTGAGATTATTTTGGAGGTGGGAGTACTAAGGTGGCTCCCCTTCTGTGTCAGCCCTGCCTGCCTGGGCCTCACTCCTAGGGAAATCCATGCTCAGCTTCAGGTCTCAGCTAGAGAGTCTGCAAACTTGGTTCTGAAACCAGCTTAAGTGTAGGTAAAGGCATCGGAGTTGGGATTAGGATGTTTGGGCCTTTGTTCTGGCCAGCTGCATTGAGGAACATGTCGTGAAGCAAGAAGCCACTGAATAATGGGTGCGGAGGACCCAAAACTCAAGAAACAGAGTATGGCACAAGATGCAAGATTAGTTTGACTCCATGCCCTATTTGTTGGCTTAGTGGAAGGCTAGGGCAAGGAGGATTTGAGACCCTGTGTCGGGTGTAATCCTCTGATCCATTAGCCATGTCTGCTATTGGCAAAGGATTAGGACAAGGCAGTGTTAGGTGCCCTGGCTCTGCCAAGTGTGCTTGGGAGGAGAAACAGCAATCAAACCTAACAGGCGGTGAACCCAGACCTGTGGGAGCCCAGAGCATGGGTGAGTCATGCTGCCCAAAGCAACCAGGGGACTCTTGACAAACACTGACATTTGAGCTGGCTTAAAGCAGGAGCAGGGCTTGGTCAGACCACAGAGAGGAAAGGAAGGGCATCCAGGGAAGGAAGAGGGGCCTGGCCCAAGGCTCTGCGCATCCATCCAAGAGGGCTTGCAAGGTGTGTTTGGGACTTGGGTGTGGTTCTTCCATGCTGGAGGGACACACGGCTTGCGAAAGGCCTGCTTGGCTTTGGAAAGAACTGAGACCTGAGCTGGGAAACCAAGAGGTGTGCTTAAGCCATTCAGATAGGGGGCAGATTTGGCTGCAGACTGGTTGGAAGGAGAAAGGTGGTGAGGATCTTGGCCTGGGAACTTGCCATAATGATCCTGCTAAAAATCCCTGGGGGCAGAAGTGCAGAGGAGAAGGTAGGCCTTGGAAAGAGTTGGCCCTGGCAGATTCAAGCCTGCCTGACACAAGTAGGGAAAAGCACACCCTGGCTCCCCTTTGCCCCTTTCCTGTGGGCAGCTTTTCCTCCCATCAGAGGGCAGAGGACGGTCTAATCCAATACTATCCTGCTGCAGACATCTTTCCTCCATACCCACAAATGCAATGAAGAAGAATTTGAAACAGGACAAAGACACATATTTGACTCACTTTGAACTCTCCTACCACAGACGGATCTTCGTTCTCGTCGGACTTGCCTCTGTACAACTTGAAGGTATCTGAGAAATCCGTCAGGCCCTCAAAGTCAGCTACATCCTCCAGTTCACAGTCATAGATCTGGAAACCAGCAACAGAGTCTCAGTTTCTCATTAAAACACAGGCGGGGTCTCAAGTCAATGGGACTGAGTACCAAAAGGCAGGAGGATGTAAGGGAACACATGGGACACTCACTCGGCTGGTGGGGGCAGCATAAAACAACCTCTTGGAAAAATGCTGCACTTCCTTTAGGGAGTTAAATATCCACCTATCCTATGGTCCAGAAATGGTGATTCTAGGAATTTACCAAAGAGAAACAGAAACAAGTCCTTGTGGTTCAAGAATGCCCACAGTGTCAGGAGAACGAGTTAACAAACTGAGGGAGAGGAAGAGAGGGAGGAAAAGGGAGGAAAGAGAAAGGATGGAGGAGGGGATGGAGGTAAGATAGAGTGTAGAGCTGACCCACCCCCAGCCCAGTCTAATCCAATACTAGTCAGCAAGAAGAGAAAAACTAGTAATACCACGACAACATGGTAAGTCTCAGCAGCAGAGTACGGACTAATGGAGCCAAATGCAGGATGTAACAAGGTGTGAGTCCAGTTATATGGAGCACACAAGCAGGCAGAGCCAACGTAACATGGTGGAAGACAGATCAGTGGTCCACCAGCGGGCTGTGCTCACGGGGACTGGCTTGAAAGGGGCACAGAGGAATTTTTCGTGTGTGGAAATGGTCTTCCCCTTGCCCTGGGTGCTACTTTGCACAGGTGTGCATAACATCAAAACTTTGTAGAAGGATCACTTTATGGCATATCAATTATATTTTGGCTTTAAGAAAGACAAGCAATAAAGATGGACTGGAAGGAGAGAGAGGAAGGAGGGAGTCAGGGAAGAGAGGAAGACAGAACATGAATCTGTCCCCTTAGCTCAGTCTCATCGGGTTTCAGTGTGATCACTTATATGCTAGTGTTACTTAAGCCACACAAACATATCATGACATCAACAAGCAAGGATATAGGTCCTTCTACTTTGATAGAGGGATGATTTTAACAACTAGATGTTTCTCATTTAATTTTATTTTTCTCCTATACCTTGCTCTGACTATGGTTTTGCAGCTGACAGAGTTAGCAACTGAAAGGAGAACAGGAAAACTGAAGGCATGAATAGAATAGTTCAGATGGCCATCCCTGCCTGGCTCTGCAGCTTCCTCCTGCACACGTGTGCCATAACCAGGGGCACATACATGTAACAGAATCAACTCTTTGTTTAGCAAAACTGATCACTATCCACAAGACAAAATGAAGCATGCTGACACCAATGGTTCTGCAAGGGCACTATGACTTCTGGGTCTCCCTGAGCCAAACAATTCTGGATAATTGTTGGCCTAATTAGTATGGTACCAACCCATTCCTAGCCTTCTGCCAGATGCCCCCAAGCCCCAAAGTGACAGTTACGCAGCTATAACTCAGCAGCTTTCCTCAAGTCCTGGTACTTGGCAAAGGTGAACCTGTTGCAAGAGGGCTCTTCAGGAGACACTCCTGGCCCCTCCCCATCAGTACCCACCATGAGGCCTTTTAAACCCAGGGCCTTAAGCATGCTGGGACTAGCTTTTCCCCACCCACAAACATAGGTCCAAGTACCTTGAGTTTGGAATAGCCTTTCTGAACATACTGTCCACATTTTTCATGCTCCCCCGAAGAAGCATAAAATTTACTCCACCAGTCAATGATTTCTTCCTCCTAAAGCCATGGCAAAATGAAAAACATATTTACTGATGGTCTGGATTTCTAATTCATACAGGAAACGCACTGTGTAATAGATGAGAGGTTATTGACTGCTCTGAGATTACATGCTTCTCTTCATATGCACTGTGGGTAGCACATTCATGATTCTGCTCAAGTAGACCTCAATCAATGACATGCATGTGGGGGTACGTGTGTGGTGCACACATGCGTGCGCACATGTGTAGGAGTATATGTGAAGGCCAGAGGACAACCTCAGGTGACACTGAATGAATGCTGTCACCTCCTGTGAGCAGGGTCTCTTATTGCCTGGGGCTCACCTATTGGGCTAGATTTGCTGACCAGCAAACCCAGTCATCCTTCTGTCTCCACTTCCCCAGTGCTGGAATATAAGCATGCACCACCATACTCCACATTTTCACGCATATGCTGGGGCTAGAACTTGAGTCCCTGAGTTTGTGAGCAAGCGCTGTACCCATTGAGCTATCTATCACCCTAGCTGCTAATGAAATGTGTTTGTTTTAATGTCCACATCTATATTAGGAGTTTTTCTTAGATCTAATACATATGATTTATTAATGTCTCTTTGTTTCTTTGCTGTTAATATTTGTTTCCACAAATAAATTAGCATAGCATGTCCAACATGTGCTTTCTATGATCACATTTCTTTAGCTCTATTAGCAGTAATACCAAGCTCTCTAAACTAGGAGTCAGGTGAGCTGGTTCTAGCTCTAGCCCTTAGGTTACGAACCACAGTGCCTTGGGCAACTTGTTCTGCAACTTGATCATCAGTTTCTTCATCTAGCAAGTAAGATAGTAACAACCAGCTCCATCTGCCTCCTAGAGTTGATTTGGAAATCAAACAAGATCACCAGGAGAGCGAACTCTGAAACATTTCAATGTGAAACAAAGGTAGGGAGGATTATGGTTCATTTACACTAGTGACTCCAACTCCATCCTTGAAGATTCTGATTCAGTCATTCTGGGCTGAGAACTGGGTGTTCATTATGGTCCGTCCCCCTCCCCCCCAGGTGATTTCAGTTACAGCCAGACCTGCGAACCTCTTGTTTTGATGGTTCTTGGTTGGGCAGAAGAGATAATATATAAGGCATTCAGAGTGTCTGCATAGATCCTAATCTCTTTGTTCTATTTCTCTCCTTCCTTTTCTGCCTCCATTCCTCCTTCCCTCCATTCTTCCCTCCCTCCATTCCATTTTCCTTTCCTTTTCCTTCCTTCCTTCTTTCCCTCCTTCATTCTTGCACAAGGTCTTGATACATAGTTCAAACTGGCCTCAAACTAATCATCCTCCTGCCTCAGTACCTGCACATACATGTGCATACCCACACACCATACATATCCATACAAATGAAATCATTAAAAAGTCTGTTTTTTTTGTACGTGGGAAGATGTATTTACAGATTTATGTGTATAAATGCTTATACATGTATATCCTTATATGTCTTTAGAGGTATATTCATTCATATGTGTGTGCACACACATGTGTGTAGTTACAATTAGTTATTTGTTGTTTGAAGATCATCAATCCATCCCTGAACTTAGGAAATAAACTTTACATACCAGTTGTAGACAGGAAATACATGTATTGAAAATTGAACCAAGCCAAGCTCTCTCCTCCAGAGCAGCACCTCCAACCCCATGGGTCTTAGATGTGTAAAAATACAATAGTTACCTTTTCTGACAGCTGAACATATGAGGTCAGTAGTAAGGAAAATCAGGTCACATGGATGTTTGGTTTAAGATCCCATGAACATTAGGTTTAAAGAGAAAGAGAGTGAAAAACATTATTTCCTGCATACTTTACATTATCAACATTTAACAGATCATTTAATTATCCCAGCCAGGAGCATCTCGTCATTGAACATATCTCATAATTCTTCTCTGGAAATACACTGCGGAGTTCCACACAGTACTTGAATGGCTTGGAGGTATGTACCCATGTTGTGATTTTAGTGGAGTTGGACTCTACTGTGGTTGGTTAACACGGTGGGTACACAGGAGGGAGCTACTCATCTTCCTTATCCCAGCCTCTCATTCCACGTAGCTCCAAAAGCATGTCCCCAATGTGACCTCATTCTCAACCCTTCAAGAGCTGTCCTGTCACAAGGTGTGCGTGATCGCAGGTCATCATGTCGTTGCCTTTCCTGTGTTTCCCCCCCGCCCCCACCTCTGTGAAACTACCACAGCAATACTGACACGAGAAAGTCTTCTAATACAAGGATGGTAGGTTTCTCGTTAGCCAAATCCTTCCACTTGAATTCCTGCATGGAGAATTTGCCCCTGGTGTTAGGGCATGTCCAGGAGTGAGAGAAGGAAGAGTTGGAGTTTGTTAGACTTTGAGTTTCCTCCTGGTACTTGCTGGGACTCTGGCTAAGCTCACCCTCTGAGCCAGTGTGAGAAAATGCTACCCAGTCCCCCTTCCTAAAATCCCAACTTCATTTCCAGTGTAAGAGCAACTGTACACTACCACACTTTTGTGGTTGTTGTGGGGAGGGCCACTGGCTTCTTCAGGTCCTCAGTATTCCTATCTAGACTGACCCTTGTTACAACAGAATTGCCAAGGGCAGCAGAGAGAATGAGATGTATCAATTCTTCTTATTAGATACATTCCAAAGCAAGATTAGGGTTAAATAATCACAGGTGGAGTGAGATTTTGGAGAGAGGAATTTAAAAAAAAAAAATCTTTTCACAGTCTCAGTGTCTTGAACCCAGGTATTTAGTCTGTTCATTTGTATTTATTTTAAGTCATGTGGAACTAATTTAGGGTAAAGAACAGGCTGTGTTGAAAAGGCATCCAAGACAAGCTGCTGACTTTAAATTTCAGGGCTAGCCCAGAGGGATCCCTTCACTTCTGCTTCCTCATTATCCCGTGAGGAAAAGGAAGGACAGCCACTCATGTGACTTTCTTTTTTCTTTTTTTCAATCAAATAAATGAACTTGAAAACCCAATTCAAAGCATTACATGGCACAGGCCAGTCCTCCCTCTAGAATGATAGCATTGTCTAAAGGTCGTCTTTCACTCCAAAATCTGCTAATAGACCCCGGAATTCAAGTCCTTAGACCACGAACCCCAAGTCCCATGCAGCCTCCTGCATCTTATTATACATACATGCACTGTCCTTGGAGAAGCCATTTTGCTGAGTGCTGTCGACATACTGTGTAAGCACTGGAATTGGAAGGCAGTTGTTGAGATGACCATGAAGGAAAGTCTGTGTTGGCTGGCACTTGACCAATGTACCCCCACATCCTTACTTCCTGCTTTTCTTTACAGAGCGTTAAGCTCATCTCTTTAAGAGCTCCCACAGACATCAGAAAGGATGATGCCGTCACGAAAGACTCAGTCTCCGGCCTCCAGTCCTCAGCAGCAGCATAGACAGACTCATTCAGTTTATCCAGATACAAAGTCTAAATTGAGTTAGTGGTAATATGTATACATTACATGTACATGTGATACATGTAATAAAGGACATTAGTAAGCTCGCCATTGGCTCTTCCAAATCTCAACGTTGCTCGTTAGACTTTACAGAGAGATGTAATGTCTACCTGGACAAACAGGGGGACGTGGGTATTCAGAGGAGATTTTACCTTTTCCTATCAATACAGAGCACCTCAGCTAGGTGTGAGGGGAGCATGCCGGTTATAGTCGTGTATAGTGTAGCGGGAATGACTTGACACAACCATCTCCAGGCCTGCTACTCCTCCCGGTTAAAAGCTGAGGCAAATGAACCTTTCATAGTGTGTTGCTAGAGTAAGCTAGTCTGAGCACTGTCAAGAAAGGAACGGAAATACTGGTGTGTAGTACTGACACTATTTTCCTTGTTCCCCAATAGTGCTGAGGATGACCCAATACACAGAAGGCATGCAGGCAGGATTGATTGGCAATGGTTGATGGTAAGCTGGAGGCAGAGTATCGAGTGGGATCTTTCACTGCCTTTTCCCAGAGTAGTTGTGAAAATCCCCGTGAAGAATCTTAAGTACATAACTTCTCCCTAGGCAACTACTGTTGATACTTATTGATACTAATTGGGGTTATTTTCAATAAGTGAACATAGTCATGTTGCCCTGTGGGGCTGGGAATTTGATATTGTCATCTGTGATTGTGTAGAATTGCCGCATAGTAGAATCAAACACAGCCTTCCAGTACTGGCTGAGGAGACGACATTTAACACAGTCCAGTTGTTAGTGAGTTTAATGCAGCGGGAAAGAAGTGGGTTTTTAAAAGGCACCGTTTATGGACATAGCATATTAAAGTGCAATCATGTGTATTTTCCAGCCAGTGTGCATATTAAAACATGCTGTGAAAGTTTATTCTAAATGCCAAGAGAAACAGTGAACTATTCGGTTTTTTTCTTTTCTCTGGGTTGAAATTCTCTTGTTCCTTCCTGTAGAAGTGGCTAGGATGGTTTTCAGACTGGATCCTGAGGAAGGATTCCCACCAACCTCTTCCAGAGTGAATATAAAAACCCAGGGTGTTTCATGTACTGACAAATAGGATCATTCTTAACCATGACAATCCAGCATCACATGGGGCGGGGAGGGAAGTCCTGACATGCATGTTCTGACTATTGCTTTAAATGTTACAATTTGTTCTAGAAGCTTCTAACACTTGGTATCACTTGGGCTGCCCCTACCAGTGGTTCTCCGTTCTTTATGCATGTGTTCAAATTATGCACATGAATAATGTTTTAAGGATCCTAGGTGACTGACTAGTAGGGGCTGAAGCTGCTAGTCCACACCCTAGCTTCTTAAGTTGTAGGTTATGATCTGGTGGGGGTGTGTGTCACAATTTGACAATAGTGAAAAGTTTCTGACTGTGCAACAACTAAAAATGAACTAAAAATAAAGTGTGTAATGAGTCCAAAGTGCTTCTGGCAATGCTTACCCATACTGCACTGTGCAACTCCATTGTAAACTTGGTTCTGAATCCACAGCCCGTGCATTTTTGCATTATGCATGTGGTCATACCACACAACACCAGTGACTGTCTCCTGAAACACCCCAGCTCAGGTCCGAGACCAGTGTACACTATGAGTTCAGTGTTTTTACACACCTGAGCTTTCTGATCTCATAGAAACGTAATGGTTTAATTATGGAAAATAAAGACATGTTATTTATCATATAGGCATCAAATTAATATATCTTTGGATTGCATTAGTTAGAATGTTCAAGTTTTAAAGATTTCTATTTGAGTTTCATTTAAAAAAAGTTAAATTAATTTTGACTTGGATTTAGGAGAGAATTTTCAACCATTTCTGAAATAGCCCTAAACATACTCCTGCCATTTTGAATTAGTACTACACATTTATGCAAAGTGGAGTCTCAGCGTTGATGACTATAAAATCAAAATACTAATCAACCATGAAAATTGTTAATGATGCTCTATGTCCTGCAGCATTACATATCCAGCTGAGATTTAATTTTTTATGTAAAAATGAACAAGCACGTCTATCTCATTAGAATACAAACTTGATTTTGTTTTAGACAAATGGCAAAATTATGTCTAGTAAAGAATTATTTATACAAATTTTATAATTAATTATTGGTATATGTGTTATTTGTATACCTTATTTTATATCCTGTTATACCTGGGGTTGTGTAAAAATTTCTCAGGTAAAAAAGGGTTATAAATAGAAAAATTTTAAGAAGGCCTGATTGAAAAATGTCTATGGATGAATACAAGATTCAGATCTTGTTACTATTCAGCCCTTGTAAATTGGTTTGATGACCATTATTTTAATAACCTTGAATGGTTGAGTACACACATTGCTTAGGCATCTGGCATACAACCTACCTTAGACGCCAATAATGGTTTGGTATCTTCTATTTCAATGACGACATCCCGACATGGGGGTGCAGACATAAGGGAGGCTGCAAGGCAAAGGACTTCATAATATAGGACTTAGGACAGCATACTGGAGAGCATTCTACTTCATGGTCAAGTTGAGCAGACGTAAGATGGATGACAGAGTTAACCTGGGTGAGACTTTCCAGAGGAGGACCATACCTGAATGTAGAAACGACCCTATCCTCATCACCTTCTCAGAATAGCATAAGACTTTAGACATTTTATAGGGAACTACGGGGCCCATTTTTTCTTGGTTTTGGGTAGTTAACACAATTCCTACCCGTGACAAGTGCTTGAAAAAGAATTGTGCTGGAGAGCAGAGAGGCAACTCTCAGGTAAAGGTGTTTGATGCCAAGTCTGATGACCTGAGTCTGGTTCTCAGGACCTCACAGTTGAAGGAGAGAACTGACTCCTGGAAGTAGCCTCTACCCTTCACCTAGGCACCACACACAGGCACACTGTAATAAAAATAATTAAAAAGATTGTGCTGATTATGTAGGAGTGGGCATGAGGATTGCGAACCTGTGTCTAAAAAAGCCTCGTTTTCTTGGGAAATGGGATAGAGAAACACAGAGGAGGAGTGGAGGAAGATAGAGGTCAGAGAAGGTGATTAGAGAGAAGAAGGGAAGGGGAGGGGAGAAGAAGGGAGAAGAAAAAGCAGGGATGTGTTTATTTCATCAGTGAGACACTGTTTCGGCCAGCCCTTGCTCTCCCAATACATGCAGAGGGAAAAGCCCATACTGTGATCTTACACGCAGTTTCCAGATGTATGTAACTCTGGATTTAGGATTAAGAGCAGGGGCTTAGAAACAGGCCCTGGAGTCCCTGGATTTATCTCACTTGGGCAAAGGCAGGTGCCAAGGGCCCAGCCTGATACCTCGGGGTGGAGTCACAGGAACATAACTGTTGAATAATTGAAGAAGAGCCCATGAGGTCCTAGGTCAGAACTCAGACAGAAGAACCTCCACCAAGTCAAAAGACCTTCCCATAAGGTTACCTACCCAGGCACTGAACATACAGGACATGAACAGAGAGGAAGGTACTCTGGGGAAGGGGTTACCATGCTCCTGCATTGGGCTAATTAAGCTCATTGTTTACATGATCTCATGCGACCCTTTGATAATCCTTAAGATATGCTATTAACTCCACTTTAAAGATAAAAACTTAAACTGAAGCAAGAAAGAGGTTAGTTACTGCAAGATGAACCTTGATGGATGGGAATAAGTTCATAGACTAGCTTTGTTAGACTCTGGTTTCTTTTTTTTTTTTAATTAATTTATTTTTTTTTCATTTTTTATTTTTCTCTGCTCCCCTCCCTGCCACACCCCTCCCTCCCTCAACCCTCCCCCAAGGTCCCCATGCTCCCAATTTATTCAGGAGATCTTGTCTTTTTATATTTTCTACTTCCCACGTAGATTATATCTATGTAAGTCTTTCTTAGTGTCCGTATTGTTGTCTCAATTCTCTGGGATTGTGGTTTGTAAGATGGTTTTCTTTGCCTTATGTTTAAAAACCACCCATGAGTGAGTACATGTGATAATTGTCTTTCTATGTCTGGGTTACTTCACTCAAAATAAT
>PVIU01028122.1:0-19408 GCA_004026605.1 Ondatra zibethicus | reverse complement strand
TGTTTTCTTCATTGCTTCCATTTCAGTTTTCAAGTTTTGAACTGTTTCCGTTACCTGTTTGATTGCTTTTCCTTGGTTTTCTAGGGTATCTTTGAGGAATTTATTCATTTCTTCTAACTTTTTGTTAGTTTTCTCCTCCCTTTCGATAAAGGAGTTTTTCACCTCTTCTTTAAAGGACTCTATAACTTTCATAAAGTTACGTTTAAAGTCAATTTCTTCTACTTCATCTGGGATAGGTTGCTCAGGCTTTCCTGTTCCATAATCGCTGGATTCTGGTGTTATCATATTGCTTTTCAGGTTGTTGGACGAATTCTTTGATTGGCGCCTGCCCATCTCTTCTGAGAGTTGCCCGCTCTGCTCCGTTCGTCTCTGCTCGGCTCCCGGGGTCTCGATGAATCTGTGGAAGCTGGTTGTGCTCCTTCCTCACCCAGGGGTTCCCAGTCCCAAGGGCGGGCTTACTGAGGGATGCCTGCTCTGCTCCGCTGGGCTCCGTGGGACAAAGGAGGGCCTGTGGCAGAGAACTCGCCCTTCCCCCAAGGCCTCCGCCTGGATAGGCTGGGTTTGGGTGCAGTTGGGAACCACGCAGAGGAAAAGGGGTGCCCGGGGGCGAGCAGTGTTGGGATAAGCAGCAAAGCCAGTAGAGTGGGGCCCTAAGTGGCCAGAAGGCCTCGGGGACGGGCTGGGACCCACTTACCGGGGTCCAGATGAATCTGCAGAAGCTGGTTGGGCGAGGTTCCCAGCCCCAAGGGCAGGCTTACTGAGGGTTGCCTGCTCTGCTCCGCTGGGCTCCGTGGGACAAAGGAGGGCCTGTGGCAGAGAACTCGCCCTTCCCCCAAGGCCTCAGCCCGGATAGGCGGGGTCCAGATGAATCTGCAGAAGCTGGTTGGGCGAGGTTCCCAGCCCCAAGGGCAGGCTTACTGGAGGTTGCCTGCTCTGCTCCGCTAGGCTCCGTGGGACAAAGGAGGGCCTCTGGCAGAGAGCTCGCCCTTCCTCCAAGGCCTCCCATCTCTATTTTCTTAAGAACATTAATTTCTAGACGGGCAGCCTCCGGTACTTGCCCACATTATGGATGATTTTCAGGGCAACTTGTGACTTCCCTCTGGCATGGTCCCAGCACTTCACCACCTTGCTAAAGGTGCCTTTCCCCAGGTGCCCCACGATCTCATATTGCATTTGGAGCCAAATGCGGATGCAGCACACCAGGTAGCCCTCCTTGTCATCTTCCACACTCTGGCTGCTGCACTTACTGCTCTCTTGACTTCTCAAGGAGGCAGTGCTACAAGACCTAGTATGGCATTTGTGACAGTGGTGGGCCTGCTTGAGGGTACGGTATGGTCCCCTCTCTCGTGACCATCTCAGATGTTGAGAAACATGAAAACTCATAGCAGACCTCTCCAAAGATGGGGTCTGCTCTTCACACCGATACGTACTACTGTCATGGTGTACACTGTATCTCTGCTGGTAGGGTAGGCAGTCATGGCTTCTAGACCATGATCTCCTTGGGGGAGGCTCCCTTTGGGATGGGTATGGTAGTCAATCTTCATGCTCCAGACTGTAAGACCACCTCCTCTTCCAGCAGTAGCTCAGGTACGGGTCTGGCTCTTGGGAATGGTATCACTTACAATGATACAGCCAAGACGCCTGAGTACGGGCTCCGGCCCATACTCCAAATTTCTTATTAGGGTTCTGGGAAGACATAAGTTTCCTGTAGCTGTGAGATTCTAAAATGGTATCAACCATACTTGTCACAGGCCTTGAGGACATGGAAATTTTATGTAATATGGGCAAAGGACAAAAGATTAAAAGGAAGGGAGGTTGGAGAAGAGAAAGTTCCATATATAGGAGGGATGTAAACCAATAAATAAAACCTAAAACTGAATAACTAAACAACTCAGTTTCGATAGCTCACTCTGAGGACTGCCATGGCTCTGTCAGTTCAAACGTCAATACTTCAGATATACGTGATTTTAATCTTACTGTGTTTATCTTACCTGTCTCACAGTTTTGACAACCACCAAAGAACCATTTCTACTTTTCCAAGCCTTAAAATTTATTCTGAAGTACTCAAGACAACATTAGTTAAAACAGTGACATTTGACTATCGTAACTGCAGCTTTATCCATTCAGCAAACGTGGAGACGGGAGTGGAGGGAGGTCTGTATTCATTCCATGAGAGCAGCTGGCCAGAGATCTCACAGATCCAAGTAAAGGATTGAGAGACTGTTCACAGTGCTCAGTCAGAGACCACAGGGAGTGCTGCAATCAACAGACTCTTTCACGTTCTTGAAACCCCAACAGCACACAGGTTGATGCTGCATTTCACAGGAGAATCTCCCAGGGCTCATTTCCTGTAGAGAAAGAGTATTTTCCAGTCATCAAAGCTTAACATTTACTGACCATGACAGCAATCGCCCTGTGCTCCTCAAAGGTCCTCTCCAGAGAAGGGTGAAGGTGGCAATGGGAAACAGAAGCCATGTTTTCTGTTTTATAGGCATTTAAAAATGTGAAAGTTTAATACCATGATCTTTTCCTTTAGGTAGCATTTAATTTTTCTAATTAGATACTCAAATCAGTTTTTGCATCATAAGCAATCCTGCACAAATTCAAATAGAACGACTTTTCTAACATAGTAGAGAAACAATATTTTCTCCCCTTTATGTATTATCTCATAACTCTGAGCGCTTGCCAATCTCCTTTGTTCTCTGGGGTGATGTAAAGGAAGATGTCTCTTTACTTAAGTGGGGTTAGGGTGACAGCCTGAAAAATGCATTATAAGGTGAAAAATTATAAGTCTACAGTTCAATCGAGAGGCTGGAGAGATGGAGAGTGGCTAGTAACCTGTCTGTTCTTCCAGAGACTCAGAGTTTGGTTCCCAGCACCAATGTAGGGTAGCACATATGGTGCATTCTTCCCTGTTACACACAAATGAACATAATCTCTTAAATAAATAAAAGCATTCATTATATTTAAAGTATCAGAAACCATACCTTGAGCTAGGCTACTTTAAATTTTCAGTAAGGCATTACAACATGGTGCCACATTACACATTATTAAGGAAAAACTATTAAAATGTAGACATCAGAGTGGGGTTTTTTACTGGATGAATATTACATCTGTGCTGTAATAAAACTACGAAGTTTCAAGTTGAGTGATTTTAAATCAGAGACTATCTACATAGAGTTTGATAAGAAGAAAGGCATTTTTTGAAATAAAGGGATATAAAATCCTAAAAGATTAGTGTCATGCAGTTTTAAATAAATATAAGTTATCATCTATGTCTGAAACTAGACTGGGCATTAGAGACATAAAACATATAAGTATTCTGACAGCCAGGAGGACCAAGCAGGACCTCACAATGGCAGGCCATGCAAGTAAATATAGCAATGCAGACAAGCTCTTAGCCACACTTGAGTGTGAAGGGTGATGCTCAGAAGGAAAGGGCATAGAGGCTCACAGATGGAAGGCACCAGGATATCCAGCCTCACTGTAAGTGTTTGTGAGGAGACAAAATTAGCAGAAATCTCTCACATGACCCAACTGCCAAATCAATGGTTGCATTTGCATAGTGTGTGGCTAATGGCCCTCACTGTCTGATATTGCTTCTCTAAATTGATTGCTTAAACAAATAATTGTCAAGATATTAATCTATTGTAATCCATTTGGTAGGGCACCCTTCAGGACAGATGTTTATGTGTCGGCCGTTAGATGTTTATCCTTTTGTCACCAATAATTCTTCTTTTAAATATATTTTTATTTGAAAAATATTAAGATAGCTTTCTTAACACTTGAAGGAAGTCCAGTGGGAGAAGTGCAGGGTTTCTGTGTTGTTGGAGAGCCCTCCCTCCCCAGAACTCACAAGCCTAGGACTGCTAAGGAGAGTGACCAGTTCCCTATGGGGGATGTGCCCTCCCCAAGGTCACTCAGCCTGGTGAGATAAGAGCAGCACTGCTGCCAGCATTCTAAACCCCATCCACTTCCCTAGTCCAGGCCTGCAGGACTCCTCTTGTCCTTTGGCCAGTGAACACTGTGACATTCTCCTTTGCTTCCCCTCCTCTCTGATGTAAAACTTTCAGCTAATTAATGAAGGGCCATGTGATAGATTGTGACAGACGATTTGCCCTCTGATGGGATTTTGATATGTGTTATGGAGAGTGATTAGGTGTGCACATTTCAGGGAGAGTGGTTTTCTGACAGTGCTCATTTGCAGACTGGTTGTTACAGCCAGCACATGTCAGCAAACTCCGTTGAGTCGGGCTTCTACAGGACCATGGAGAAACCCAAAAGGACATAAGATAAAACACTCGTATTTTGCCATCTCATGATTAAAATTCTCAATGACACATTTTAGATACAGCTAACTGATTATTTCTATTCTCAAGATTTTATTTGAGGCTTCAGATGGTCTTAGGGCTCAGTGACCTTGAAAGATGAGCTGCAGGTCACAAAGGGCCGTTTTTATAAGTCGTTCTGCTGTGTGAAAGGGCCACTGTGCTCTCAATTATCGATGAAAGGCAAATCCCTCTTCGCATCTCTATGATTCTTAACACAACTTTGAGGACAAATGTGAATTTTTTCCTTATCTCTTTTTCTCTAGTTGTTAAACACATGCAGAAGACAGTGGGTTATTTTAGTTTCTACATGCTTATTGCAATGGGCCAAGGTAAGTCGTGAATATTAGAGGGTTGTGATTATTTTTCTTTAATATTCATTTATTCTCTCACAATTTTCATGCACATATGAAGTGAACTTTGATGATAATCTTCCCATTATCTCTTATCTCCTCCCCCTGCCCACCAAGCAAGGCCCCCCTACATTCATGTCTTTTCTTATGGCTCACTGAATGAATTTAATTAGTGTTGCTTGCATGAGCATGACTAGTTGTTATTAGCTGAGGCTGCTGGTTCTTACAGCATTGGCAACTTTTGATTTTTTTTTTCTGACAGGATCTCATGTGTCCTGTGCTGACCTTGAAATCACCAGGTAGCCAAGGAGGCCCTTAAATTTCTGATCCCCCTTCTCTACCTCTCAAGTGCTGGAATTACATGTATGGATTGCCACGTTCAGTATATGCAGTCCTAGGGAATCATTCTCAGGATTTGTGCACGCTAGGCAAGCACTCTGCCCACTCAGCTATACTGTCAACCCACAACCTTTGACTTTGTATCATCATCTTTTAAGAAGGAGATCCTGATTTGGGAGGGAGGAGTTGGAGATAGGAGAACTTGGAGGAGGAAAGGGTAGGAGTGATGATGAGCTCATCTATGAAAACAACAAAATGAAACTTAGAAGATTTTTAAATGAAGAAAGGAGTAAGTAGAAAGAAAAAGAAAGCTCAAAGCTACACAAAATGGAGAGAATATAATAATCCCCCATGTACATATCTCTTAGCCTTGACAACCAACAATGTATGGTCCGCCTTCAAATTCCACCACTTCCCTCTGGCCATAGTACATTGTATCCTTTTGCAACAAATTACATATGTCCTGAATTATATAGAGAATTTTAAAAAGTGGGGGCGGGAGTTGATGCTAACAAAACCCACCATTATCACAACCTTAAAGAGTTAAATTCCTAGCCATTGTCACATCCAGTCAGGCCTCCAAGTCTGTGAACACTGGTTCACAGTGTGAGCACCACTTTCCAGTAAAGGAGAGTTTTGCCATGGGATGTGCTCTAGGAATTTCTGGGAATTGTCCCTCAAAATGTAAAATTGCATCACCAGAAACATGGGAAAATACATCTTTTGGTGTTGAGTTTTACAAGGTGATTGATGGGTATATCAAGATGTCAATGGTGTCAAAGGTGAATATCATAATGAGGGTGAGAATTACAGTGGCCAACTTCAGCAATGCGGTATTGTTCTTTCATGCAATCAAAGCTGATTTTTCACTTTTGTTATCCAGAGACTGGCCTAATGCAGGATAATTTATGTTTCCAATCTTGTATCTAGGAAGTCTGCTACAAGACTTTCCTTTGATTTGTAATTTGAGCCTCACCTAAACTACATTCTATCTGGGAAAAATATCGATGTCTGTGGAAGACTTCACGACCTTCCGCTCTAAAAGGGATGAATGCCTTAGAAAGGAATTAAATGAAAACTGTCTTTAAGTGATCACTTTATGATAGGTTTTATCTTTGCAAACCAGGACACTGAAGGACCAAACATTGACCTGTCTAGCGGGGTCAGGAAAAGGACAAACCTTTCACTCTCTGCTGTAGCAATTCTAGACTGCATGTCCTTCACACTTTCATAGCTAAGCTGTGCCTTAGATGCCTACGGAAAACTGCTATTTAAAAACTACAGTGCTGCCTCGGCATGCTAATGCAGTACTCTAATCCCAGGACTCAGGAGAGGGAGGCAAGAGGATTGTGAGTTCAAGGCCAACCTAAGTTACACAGTGAGATCCGAGAGAGAGAGAGAGAGAGAGAGAGAGAGAGGAAAATAGGCCTGGAAAAATGACTAGGCTCACAATCAAAAAATACAAGAAAAGGAAAGAAACAGATTTATATAGGGAATTCTTTTGCAATGGGAAGGATATATTCTTATAACAATAAATAGATCTAGCCAATTATTAATAAAATATTACCTCTTGTTCTACAGAATCCTTTCTTGAGAGTGACTTGTTTTGTGTCTGAGACATAGGTCATTCTGGTTTTCATATGGACTTACAGTTTGTGTCTAGGTTTAGTTATTTTACAGGAAATTTGACGTCCTGTGTGGGAGGAAGGATAATATTAACCAGGAAAGGTCAGTTATATCTCTGATCTCATGGAAGGGGTGAGTGCAGAGGTGTGGAGAGTTTTCCTATAGTTATTGGTTGTGTGACTTATTCCCTTCATTCTCATGGTCACTGTGGCCAGAGGAGAACCTCACCAAAGTCAGGAGACCCTGGGGACCTCAGTTCCACTCACGCTCCAGCAGCTTGCAGACACCATTGTTAGGTGACCCCAGGTAGCAGCAAATATGCCTGCTACATTTGCCTATGGCTCACCAAGTCCATTACTCTAACACTTAATGGTCAAGGGTGTCTACGTGGTCCCAGAAACAGTATTTCTATATGTGTCTTGCTTCATCTTTCCATCTCCTTTTTTTCCCCCATTTATTCTTCCTGGATAGTTTTCACTATGGAAACACAAGAAATCATCAGTTGCATTCAGGCATACTGACTATGTCCTTCGCAACAATGCCTTGGCCATCATTCTGCGTATGAAACATGCTGAAAGTTGCTAACTGTGTATGGTGTTGCACATAAACTGTCTGTGCAGTGCTGCTGTGGTTACCACTGCAGTTTTCTCTCCTTGACCTGCCTCCCAAGCAGGGAACAGACAACACCAAGCTGTACCTAGAGTTGCTGGTACAAATCCAACAGGGGTAATTTAGGCTCCTCTCAGGAAAAGCACTTTAAGAGCATAGAAGATGGCTTTGTTTTGACCTTCCATCACATAGCTCAAATGAAGGGAAATGAATTTTTAATAGTCATTCATCAAGGGCATTTTGACTATTGTTATAAAATCATTGCTTTTCAAAGTATGTAACAGCTGGGTAAGAGGAAATGAGTGGACTTTCAAATCCTCTTCAATCTAAACCCTCACACAGTGAAGAACAGACACTTTAGATCTTCTGAAAGTTCACTCCTAAGTTGCTTTTAATCCATTCATTTAGAGAGAATAGTGCCAAGAACAAGGGTGTGCCTTCTCAACTCTTGCCAGATCCCTTCTTGAAGTGTTCATCTGTCCTCTGTCCTTCTGGGCTGATTGTTATTGCTTACTTCATTGTCACTGCTCAGAAGGAATTCAGTGTTTGGGGAAATACCTTTATGCTTATGGAGTATGTTTACTTTGGGTCTAAGAATCATCGTGCAGTGACTGGACTGATAAGCTAGGTTGAGTAGGAGGGAAGCCAATACAGCTGTTTAACTTTCCACCTACTTCTAAGAGCAAAGGACTACTAAGACCACCCATGTTCACTAAGGAAGAACAGTCCTCAGGCCTTTGCTTATAAAAGCAGAAAACGCTGTTTGCTTGTGGTTTCATTTGTCTGACAAAACTGCAATAATCTGTTTTCAAGAGGACTTTATATTTGTTAACAGCTGTGAGCATTTCAAGAAAATGGAGACTGTTCTTTCTTTTCCTGACCTCCCAGACCTGAGTAATAACACAGAAACTATGTTAATTTCAATACTGCTTGGCCAATGGCTTAGGTGTATTCCTACCTAGCTCTTATCTCTTAAATTAACCCATTTCTATTAATCTGCATATTGCTGTGAGTCTGTGGCTTACCGAAAAGGTTCTAGCATCTTTCTCCTTTGGCAGCTACATAGCATCTACCTGACTCTGCCTCCTTTTCCCCTGCATTTGGTTTAATTTTCCTGCCTAGCTCTATTCAGCCCTGCCATAGGCCAAAGTAGCTTCTTTATTACCTAATGGTAATAATAAATATTCACAGCATACAAAAGGAAATCCCACATCAATTTCATGTGGAATACAAGCTTTGAGTTTTATTTTGTCACATTTCAGAACAAAATTTTAGGTTTCCTGAAGCAACTCCATTCTGTATGTTAGGGAAATGGCTGGCTATATCACCATGCTGTTAAGGGATCCAAGCAGACATGGTAGTGGTTTTTAGGCATGAGATATTAGCCACTAAGCTAGTTAGGCATCTCTAAAGACAAACACATATTTTGTTTGTTTGTTTTTGCTTCTTCACTTCTGTTCACTTTTAAAATATTTTGCTAATTCCTTGAGATTTTCATGAATGTATTTTGATAATATTTACCTTCAACTCCTCCCCTAACTGCTCCAAGATCTAACCCCACCAACGCATCCCAATTCTAACTTCATTTATTAATTGTTTTCATTTTATTTTCAATTGTTTTTAAATAACCCATCAAGTCCACTTTGTGCTGCCCGTGTACTGGAGTGTGGCGTGGTTGTGGAGCCATATACTGAAGTGTGGTCCACGTACCACATTAAAAAAAAAAAAACAACCTGACTCTCTCTCTTCCAGAAGTCATCAACTATTCACAGCTCCTCAGCTGGAGTGGGGTTCGTGAATTCCCTTCTCTTCCATGCTGGAATTATGACTGACTTGATCTTTTACAGAACTTGCTCAGACAACCACAGCTTATGTGAATTTATGAATACAGGGATCCTGCCCTTTCCAGAAGACCCTGGATGATCTCCACCCATTAACAAACTTCAGTGTGTCATTTATTTTCTTCAGTTAAAGCATCATGATACAGACTGAGCATGTTCAGAGGCACCCCTGTTCAGCATTTAACTTTATCCTGTGCTCCATGCCCCGAAATGTATCTGTCATCTTTCTTCTTGAACCATGTCCTCAACTGAACATGCTCAGAAATAAACTGCTAAAGTACTTTCATATAAGGATATGCGTAGGTTTCCTTTGGAAACAGCTCACTCCTATTGCAGGTAACACTGATTTCTCTATTCTTACTTATCGGTTGCACTTACTTTGGCTTTGTGGTCACCAAGATGTGAGTCCATTGTGTTCAGTCATAAAGGTATTGGGCCTGTGCCTCGGTATGATGTTATAGTTGTCTCTGTTGAAAACTGATATGCCTCATGCACCCTGGAAACTATACTTATTGTCCATTATCTAACTAAAGCCACCTAAAGATATTTCTAATGTAGATAATAGAATGCTGAACTTTTAAGAGATCAAACAACTTGTTCAAATACATATAGCTCCACTCCAAAATTTAGACTCTGGTTTTCTGAGTCAGAAAACAAGTGTAGATTACACAAAAGCTTGAACATCCTGTGGACTTGGCCTCATGAATTGCTGAAGGAGATTCAGACTCAGATGTGACCTGATAGAAGATCCTTAGAGTTCCTGCTATCTGCAGAATTCTGAGAGTTTATTAATTCAGTTCTATAGCCACAGGTTAAACAGGATGCTCTTGAATTGACTCCTTTATTCATTGCTTGATCTTTTCCTTATAACAATGGTCTCTGCATGATGTGAAAGACAATTCACCAAAGAGAGGAATCAGAATTTGAAGAGGAGAAGGAGCTTGACCCGTAAGGCCTGAGAACCAGCATTCCACATTCTATTTGTCAGGTGATAATAACATCTGCCAAAACCAAGGGAGAGCACAGACCTCTGCTGTGTGCAAGGTATGGCACAGAACTTCTAGCTTTCTAATCCTCTAAGGGGTGCAGTACTTAAAAAAGAAAATAAACACACACACAAATAGAGGCAGGAGGGAGCAGCACAGCAGCCATGTGCTGAGTGCATATCCAGCACCACCTGTACTCATCACCCGTAAGATTTGATTGGGGAAGGAGCTATCAACCCTTGGAGTGTGTAATCCTTCCGAGTATTTTTAAAGACAACTCAAGACATAGTGATAGTTGAGCAGGTAAATGTGCTTTTTATGCAAGCCTGATGATTTTAATTCCATCACAGGAAACCACACAGTCACTGGAGAGGTGGCTCCCAGCAGCTGTCCTCTGATCTCCATATGTGTACTGTAGTACATGTGTGTCCAAATGCTGCTTTCTCCATCTCTCTCCCTCTCACTTCCCCTCTCCTGTAAGAAATGAAAGAAACAAGAAATATGTCCTAAAAATTTAGATCTAAAGACATTAAATCCCACTTGATTTCAACATTTTTTTCTACTAAGAACCCAGTAAAAAAGCTTAACAGTAGCACTAGTGAAAGGCTACCTAGAGGTCCTTAGGTATCTCATGAAAAGGAAGGAAAACATTTGACTCCTTTGGACTCAGAAATGTGCAAAGAACATTGTCACAGAAGCCTCTCCTTGTATTGCTTTATACCCTAACATCTAACAACAAACTCTTAATAGACAGTCTGCCGTGTAGGATAGTTTTTGGCTGGAGTGTGTAGTCCCTTGGAAGGAGGAATAAGAGATGTCAGAGGAAGGAGTACCAGACCACAAAGGACTTTTGTATTAGTTTTCTAGGGCTGCTTTAACAATGTTCCACACTGTAGGGTAGAGAGTAGAGACATACTGTCTCATAGTTCTCATAGGTACACAGTCAAGGTGGATTCTCAGGGTCCCGTTGTCTCTCTTAGCTTCTGGCATGCTGACCATCTTTGATCATTCTGGTTTTCCTTCATAGTCTTACAGTTGTTTCTCTGTGTCCCTGTTTAACTCTTCTTGGGTAAGAGTGCTAGTCGTGTTAGATTGGGGTCCACCCAAATGACCTCATTTGAACTCAACTACCTCTAAGACATATCTCTAAAAATGTCAAATTCTGAGGTACTGGCAGTTAGCTTTCAACTTTTAAAATTTTGGGGGGAAATATTTCATCCCCAACAACCTTATAAACCAGCAATAGCGTGTAGGCTTTGAGATCGGGATTTTTATTAGGATCGTGCAAAATAATATTTATGAAAACACATCACAAACTGTGAAGTACAACGCAGATGGGAGCCATTCCTATTGTAATTGCTAGGCATTCTATCACTGCCCAGTCTGCTCCAGGACGACTCTGCTCTGAGAGCATTGCAGATCGGGCTTATGGCCGTAGGAAGCATGGAGACATTAAATGGAGACATAAATCACAGGGTTATGAGGAAAGAAAAGGTCCTGGCTACCTTTAGCAGATCCTTTATGACTCAGGACCAACTACTGTGGTTCTGATTTTCATAGGGAATTTCTGTAGAATTCTTATGTTGTATGAAGACTCACAGTTGTGTTTAAAAAGCCAGTGAACATAAGAAGGAGGAAGGATCTATTGAAAGACCCCTCACAGCTGGGATTTTGCTTCAGGGTGTTTGAAGCCCCTCCACCCTTTCTGGAAACTCAGATTTAAACTACAGAAGAGTTTTATGCATATGTTAGCCCTCCAAGAAATGCCTTCCTAGGATATAAGCAGGATGGGTTCTAAAGTCATTTCTTTCTCTTTGTTTAATGTATTTTTGACTGCAATTTTGTTTGTGTTGAGATCACCATCGGGCTTCTTCAAAATGTCTTGATTGCTTCATTATCTATTTACAGCACATGAAAATCCCCACCCTACTCGCTCACATCTTCTCAACAATAGAAGATCTAAATTCATTTAAACAATGGGGAGAGCATCCGTAAAACAGAACAAGTAGCACAATAGGCATCAGGATACTAATCCATACTGTATGGATTTGTTCTTCTGTTTATTCTTCAGTGGATTCAAGGTGTTCCACAAAAGATCACAAATTACATCAAGATTAAATAAACAAAAACACAGGAGCAAGGAGAAAACATACCTGACAACATTATCACACAAGGGACAGGTTGAAGATTTTGAAATGCTGAAGCTGATCATCATCCAGTGCTCAACTGTGTACACCTCGTCTCTGTGAGACACTCTGGTATGTTCTCTGAGTCCTTACCTGCTAAGATTTCTCCAATAGAAATCCTTAAAGAAGACAATATATGATAACGGGCATTGTCATCACTGCCCCATGTGGTTAGACTTTTGTAACAACCCTTGATGAAGAAGGTAAGTGGCATTCAATCTGATTAAAAACCTGCAGAAGTAGAGACTTTTGTAATACTATTTACAGATCCAGAGCATAAGGCTTCTGAAAATAAGTGAAGTCACTCAGCTAATAAGTGGCAGCATCAGATATAAGCTCCAGCAATCTAAGTTTGGATTGGCCTGAACCACCTTAAAGACCTGCCCATGTTAAAGCTCTTCAGTAATCTGTTCAAAATTATTAAACTGTGTCTCAAGAAAAACAGGCAATCAGGCATAACACCACATGCATTTGCTAATTTTACAGTGTTCACATATTTCATGAAGTTCTTCCTAATAAACAAAGAGCACCAGCTGTGAGAACTGAAGAAGCCAATGTCACTTAAACATTGGATCTAGTTCTATCCTGAGGGTTTTGTAAGAAGAAGAAATCCACAGGCCCTAGCTTAAGGCAGATGACTGGATATAGACTTGGAATGATGCAGGTAATGACAGACATTTCATGAGCCTGCGTACCATTCAAGGAAGGCTGGTACCTTCTCAGGAAACTGAAGGATGGTCACTCAGTGTGGAGTCGCTCTCTACTCATATTGTGGAGTAGTCAAGATGTCTGTAGAAATTTCTGTGCCTGCTCCAAAATATAAATGAGTGATGAAGGCCCTGGTTTTTGTTGTTTTGCTTTGCTTTTACCTACAGTCACTTACTCAGGAAATATTATTCTAGTCTCACACAACAACATTAATGCTCAGCCATAATGTTATATGTTAGCTATTATGTTTGTTTGAGGCAAGTCTCACTATGTAGCCTAGAGTGACCTAGAACTCTCAATCTTCCACTCCTGAGTGGTGGGATTGTAATGTTGAAACAATATACTCAGATAGTTGTTAATCAATTTTCTGGTGACATGATTTTGGCAATTCATAATCTGGATATCTGATCAGATTGCCATACTGAGTCCAGTTGAGTCACGTAAGTCAATAAGTTTTGGGAAACAAATGACATCTCTCGTAGTTCCAATGGGTACTGTTCTTTGGTACCATTTCTGCTCTTCTCAAAAGCAATGCTGTCTATTTAAATCCTGTATTCTAAATGGACATGGTGGGATGCACAACTTTAATCCCAGCACACAATCTCAAGGCCAGACCAAAGTATAAAATGAGACTTTGTCTCAAGACACAACAAAATATAAACTATTACAAATAATGACAACAAAAATATCTAGAAATAGTCTCACAATAAAACCAAGCTCACACAAACAATTAATTTCTTAATGTCCTGAAATTCAATCAAATGGCAGTGTGAAGTTATGGCTCAAGTGAAATGATGTGGGTTGGAAATCCATCACTGTACTCTAAAATGTTAGAACACAAGGCAAGCTACTGATCTGGTTTTCTAAGCAAATTCTGGATAAGCAACAGTAACCATGAATGAGTATTGAACCCATAGTATTTTCCAAAACTAATAACACTGGTAAAAACTAACTGTGAGGCAGACACAGCTTGACGATCTTTGCACACATAAGTTATACTGCATACCCCATGAGGTCAGTGATATTATCATTCTCAGTTTGTAGACAAAGGAGTCCATTCTCTTTTCACACATTTTATTTCAAAATTCTCTACCAAGTAATGGAGAGTGCTTCCTGCATAGAAAGATGGACTATGGTTAACTCACTGACCTAAGCAGTCAGAGGGCATGAAGAAAAGACCAAGGTTACAAGAGATGCTTATCAGAAGAGTAAGCATAATTGGAGGTACTTATAGGTCTCATAAAAAATGAGATGGACTCAGAAAACTCAGGTAGTGATACTCTAACACCAACCAGATGTCTTTGTAAGCTTGAGGCCCGTATTTTCCAAACTGTTGGAATATCCAATGGATTAAGTTGATTTCACCCCCTGACCAAGACACTGCCCTCATGAAAGTAGATTACCTGCTGAGGTTCAGTTTACTCACAGAGGTGGCCCACAAACCACGAATGGTCAAGGCAAGGGTACAAGGACACAGCCCCCTTGTCAGTCTAGGCCATCTCCAAAGACCTCCTGATTCCAGCATCTCACAAATAGTCTGAGAATCAGTCAGTATCTGCCTTATTGATATTGCATTTCCCTCACAGGGGATTGAGATAAAGAGTATCACACAGGGACTTGCTCCTGAGGCAGAGAGCATCACACAGACATGTTTTTACTGTAGAGTCTACTTGTCAAGGAACCTGATCATGAAATCTGTTTCCAGTATATTTCATTCCAATTTTCAATCAGTAGAAGACTGTCCTTATTTCATGAAGAAGGTCTAAAATTGCCTCTTAATGTCTAGATTTGTCTTTGTTTTTCCTTATTCCTTTGTATGAGGGAAATACCTTAAATTATGTCAATAAAACTATGAACATGCTTTGATGTTGTGCAGTGGGTTTGTGTAAGCACATACAATACAGGCAGTGAACAAGACAATAACATAGATCTAGATGAATGTATATGATTATATCAAATAAAAATGATTATATATAGATTAATAAAGGTAGTGGTTAAACATAGAAACAATTAAACAAAGACATTTTATTGATATGAAAATATAATCAGTATGGGAAGGAATACTGATCACAGCATGGACACAGATGTGGATTCTAGCTGTTCTGTGGGAACCAATACCTCTTTTCTTCTCTGTTGCTAGTCCCTCCCCTTTATTTTAGGATAGGCAAAGTGAAATTGTTAAAGTGAGGCTCACAGCAACTGTGGGGATTCTTCAGGGAAGGTTCTAATTATATGCCACAGATTCACTGCAAAATCCTTCAGGGCACTGAGTGAATCTTTCTGGTCTGTCACTTTGCTTGCTCTTTATGGAGGGGTATGACAGGGAGTTGGATGACACATCCTTTTGAACCTTTGTTCTCTGTGTGAGTGAGGTAAGAGAAACCACTTACTTAGGTGTTTTACATTCTGTTCACATAATGCCTAACAGCCAGGCTTTTGAAATACGTGAGTAGATGTAGGACTTTTCACTTGGGCAAACTTTTCTGGTTGTTCAAAACAGATTGTTGCACATGGATAATATAAATATGTGTCTGTGCTTAATGCCTTTAACCATCTGAATTTTGATGCAAGTTATTCATTAGAGGGTTGAAGCTTTTCCAATATCATTCATCTGTTTGTCTGTCAGTCTGTCTTTCTGTCTACTCATCATCCATCTTTCTTCTATCTGTACATATATGAAATATAATCAACAAATTCCTCTACATGTAATATATACTACACTTGTTGCACATTTTCAAGTTACCACTTCATTTTCTTAGATATCAGTCATACATATGGAACATAGACCACATATGTGTGTGTGTGGTCTATGTTATATATGTGATATATATATAGATGTATGTATGTATATGTATATATATGACATCTATGATCTGTATGTGTTATAGATTATATTAGTGAGATGGCCATCTTACATGGCCATGTACCTTCTCACAGTAGAACAGTCCTTTTGCCTGCTGATCCAGTTATCTTATTGTGAATGAAATCTCAATTTGACCTTAAGACTTGAGTCCCTGCAAGAGGGCAGTATAGGCAAATATTTTTAAATCTCTAATCTCCCAGATCTATGTCTTGGGAATTTTTTAGCTACTGAACCCAGGCAGGGATGCTTGAGAATTGGTTGTGATGTGTGTGTGTGTGTGTGTGTGTGTGTGTGTGTGTGTCCATGTATGACTAGAAAGGACAGAATTGTTTTAAAGGGTTTTGTCCTTGCTGAGTTGATTGCATTGTTCTGTGCCAGTATTTACAAGGACAGAATGGATGTATATTAAAAGCAGTGTGTTCAAATTGAATAATAGATAAGAAATGAATGTTAAAATGTGAATGACATTTTTGCATTAGATTGGATTTGTTTGAGGATAGTTAGCCTAGCTAGGGATTCAGACAGTATATTTTCACTGTTTTCAGCAACTAGAGGCTGAAGGCCTCCTGTTTGTATATTTATAAGCCTACCTTAGGATACAGCTTTGCATTCTCAAAACTAGGCAGTGGGGAAAGGTCTGAAGACAAACATCTGGGTAGAGTTTTCATGTCCAGATTTCAGAGGCTATTACTTCCCTCTGTCATCTCTTCTGAAATAAAAAATTCTTTTGCCAGCTTTGTTGAATCTTCTCAAGTTTGAGCCAAGTGTCTTTGCTCTTCTGAATGAGTTTAATTTTCACTACTACTTTTCCTTTTTGCCGACTCTTTGAAGATTACAATCAACTCATTTTTTCCCTTCACTGTACATCTCTGAGTTATTGATTGGCTGGAATGTATCTATAAATGAGACTTCAGAGTGCAACGCCTTTGCTCCCAGAGCTGCTCTTTCTCCTTCCAGTTCTCTGGTGCTACAACAATTCTAACTCTGCATTCACAGGCTCTTGGCCCATTAGCAGCTAGGATTTGTTTAGGCACAGCAAACTATATTTCCTTGCTCTGATGAAGCACACAGACTATAACATCTCTCTCCACAGTAGGCTTCCTAAAGAGGGCTGAACAAATGTTGCCTCAGAGCAGAGCTGAGCAGAAACCAGGTCAAGAACTGGTCTGTCCAGGACTGTGGCGCTAAGATAAAGCTCGATGGCTTTATCGGCGGGTCGGTGACTTCTGTCTGCATAGTACCCTTTTTGCATCTTAGATGGATAGAAATTTTCATTCTCCTATTTAACTTTTGTTTAATTTAATGGATTTGTGACCTGGATTATGAAGTGACCTGTGTTTAAAAACTCATTTTTTAAAAATTTATAACTCACAGATTTTGAAGGGCTCACAGCTTAGATGAAGGTCAAAGAATGGTATTATTAGAAATAGAAATATGATCTAAAAGCCGCCTCTAACTGAAGTTTATTAAAATTAAAATAATGATGAGAATAGGCATGGAACATTTGAGGCAGAAGACTTGTACCACTGTGAGTCTAATATGGCATCTAGAATTTGGGACATGGCTTTTGGAGACTTTGAGGAGCCAGAATTGCACCTCATTATAAAGTTTATAAAGTAGCAGGATAAGGACATTGGCTTTATTCCTCAAACCAGTGGGACCCTTATGATGACTATGCAATCAAATTTGTACTTAGAAAAAGAGGATGCAGGGTCTGGGATGTAGCTCATCTGATAGACTGCTTAGGTAGCATGAACAAAGTCTTACATTCGATCCACAGTACTGCATAAACACATGGTGACACGTGTTTCTAATCTTGGCGATTCCAACCTTGAGAAGGTAGAGCACAGGGAGCAGAAGTTCAAAGTCAGCCTTGGCTATATAGTAAGTTTGAGGCCAGCCTGTTCTACATGGGACCTTATCAAAAAGGGAGGAAAGAAAGGAGAGATGGGGGAAGGAAGGATGGGTAAATGGATGAGTGGATGGCTGGGTGGATGGGTAAAGAAAAGAAAAAGGAAATAGGATGAATATAACTGGTGTGAAACAACTTCCTTGACTTTCATTTCAATGTATAGAAATGTTCAAAAATATGAAAATGAAAATTTCAAGTTCAAAGGCAAGAAATGGAAACCCTTAGCTCTCCAAAATGAAGAGGAAACTCAAAACCAGGAGAGTAAGCAGGAAATGTTGCTCAAATAGACCATGAAAGCAGTGCAGATGTAGACTTTAACTGCAGGCAATGGGAGGAAAAAGCCCATGGGAGGCAGTTCGTGCTATCCTTTCAGATAAACCTGCTTCGAACCAGGATTTCAGATGTACTGGTTGTTGGGAGATGTGAACCCCCAGATCCTGAATTTCTTGTAAACAACTTGTTTTCCCATGATCTGAGTGCCTACAGATGCTCTGAGCATGAGATTTTGGGGAATTCCTGAAGGCAGGGGAATGGTTTTTGGTGTGTTTGGCTGGGGCGTGGCTATCCCTATATAAGCTACCCCTGGACACAATAAAGGGGGGCATTCTTGGGGCATTCTGGCATCAAGGATGACCAGTGTCTCTGTCTGTGAGTCATTGTGTGTTTCAATCTCCAGCCCCTTGCCCAGTTCACGAACTGTATGGCGGTGCATAGAGTGCAGACAGGCACAGTGCGCCGCAACTGGCTTGTCCATTAAGAAGGGAATACACTCAGAGAACTGAGATGAAGCTTTCTGTACCTCTGGGACAAATGGGAATAATATCGCCAAAAAGAAGTTAGCTCGCCAACCTCTTATCGTAGCCAGTGTGACGTCTGGATTTCCTTACAGCAATATTGAAAAATTACCATTGAAATTGGGATACTGCACGTACAGAGGCATTTCTTTTTTTTCTCCCATATTCTTTTATTTTTTCCATTCAAAAAAATTTACATTTCCTCCCCTTCTCCCAGTCCCCTTCCTCTACCTCCCTCCTCCCTCCCGCTGCTTCCTTAAAAGAGGGCATGGTGCCCAGCCCTGTGGGAAGTCCAAGGCCCTCCCCCCTCCATCCTCGCCTAGGAAGGTGTGCATCCAAATTGACTAGGTTCCCAAAAAGATAATACATGCAGAGGAGATAGGTCTTAGTGTCATTGTTGATGGCTTCTCATTCTGCCCTCATTGGCAGCCACATTTAGAGAGTCCAGTTTGATCATATGTTCATTCAGTCCCGGTCCAGCTGGATTTGGTGAGCTCCCATTAGATCAGGCACACTGTCTCAGTGGGTGGTCCAGCCCCTCATGGACCTAACTTCCTTGCTCATCTTCTCCCACCTTCTGCTCTTCGACTGGACCTTGGGAGCTCAGTCCATTACTCTGGTGTGAATGTGGGTCTCTGTCTCTATCTCCATCCATCGGACGAAATTTCTATGGATGTGATCAAGATATTCATCAATGTGACTGTGGGACAATGATAGTTCTGGCACCCTCTCCTCTGCTGCCCAAGGACCTAGCTGGGGACATCCCTGTGGACATCTAGGATCTCCTCTAGAGCCAAGTATCTTGCCAGTCCTAAAATGACTCCAATAATGTAGATATCTTATTCCCTTCTCCAATATCCACC
>PVIU01028121.1:0-19406 GCA_004026605.1 Ondatra zibethicus | reverse complement strand
TGGCATTAGAGACACTTCTTCTGGAGCCTGGCATATACTGAAGACCCATCGAGACATCCAGCCTCATGGACTAAACAACTAATGGGTTCTTGTACTTTCCATTGGTAGGCAGCCATTGTTGGACTAGCTGGACCCCAGCCTGTAAGCCACTTTAAGAAATACCTTTTACATACACACACACACACACACACACACACACACACACACACACACACACACACACACACACACGTTCTATCAGTTCTGTTCCTCTAGAGAAGGCTGACTAATAACTTGGCAACAACCTGAGTTGTTTGGGGGTTTCCATGAGTGGTTGGGGCTTTATTTCCCCTGCTATTTGGTGATTTAATTTTGATTTCTTTCATATATGCATATATTTTAAGAAGCTGCTTCTGTCAAATGGCCTTTAGTTTTAGTTGTCTTTCCCCATATATCCTCCTTTACCCCCTCTTTCATTTCTCTCTCCATTTAATCCTCTTGTCCAATCTCCCCACCCCTGTTTCTCCATAATTATCCTAATCCCTTAATCTATACCTAATCTTTGTGGTTATATGGATTGTAGCATGACTATTGAGGGTTTAAAAGATAACATATACATATAACAGAACACATACCATATTTGTCTTTTGGGGTCTGTTTATATCACTCAGGGTGCATTTTTTCTAGTTCTATCTATTGGCCTGTGATTTTCCTTATATTTCATTGAATGGACCACATATTCCTTATCCATTCATCTGTTGATGGACATCTAGATTGTTTCCAATTTCCAGCTGTTTTGAATGCAGCAACAGTAAACATGGATGAGCAGGTATCTCTGTAGTAGGGCGTAGAGTCCTTTGGGTATGTGCCCAAGAGTGGTGTAGCTGGATCTTGAGGTAGATTATTTTCAACTTCCCGAGAAACCGCCCCACTAATTTCCACAGTGGCTGTACAAGTTTGCACTCCCACCAGGAATGAATGAGTGTTTCCCTTGCCCCACATTCTGGCCATCATGAGCTGTCATTTGTTTTATTGATCTTGCCATTCTCACTGGTGTAAAATGAAGTCTTCACTAGTTTTGATTTGCATGTCCCTGATGATGATGTCGAATGTTTCTTTATTTCTTGGCCATCTAAGTTTTCTATTTTGAGTATTCTCTGTTTAGCTCTGTATCCAATTTTTGGTTTATTTGTTTTCTTGATGTCCAGTTTTTTTTTTAGTTCTTTATATATTTTAGATATTAGCCCTTTATCAGAAGTATAATTGGTAAAAATCTTTCCCTATTCTGTAGCCTGCCTCTTTGTCCATATTATGGTGTCCTTTGCAATGTACAAGTTTTCAGTTTCATGAGGTCCCACTTACTAATTGTTGATCTTAATGCCTATGCTAATTGCATTCTGTTTAGAAAGTCTTTTCCTGTGCCAAATGAGTTCAAAATGATTCTCTACTTTCTCTTCTGTCAGACTCAGGGTATCTGGCCTTATGTTGAGGTCCTTGATCCATCTGGGGTTGTGCTTTGTATAGGATGATAAATATGGATCTATTTGCAATCTTCTACATGCAATCATTCAGTTTGATCACCAACATTTGTGGAAGATGTGGTCTCTTTCTCTCTTTTTTCCCCATTGTGTATTTCTGGCTCCTTTGTCAAAACTAAGTTGTTGAGGAATATTTTCTAAGAACCACAAAGTGTTGCATTATCCTATTATATTTAAAAATTGCTTTCGAGGTCAAAATCACTATCAACAATATAAATTCTCAAAGCAATAAGTACAAAGCATCTTTCTGCCATTTGACTCTCATTGTTTTTCCCCTGCGGTTGTCTCTGGGGCATCTGTTTTGGGTTTCGGTGGTATTCAGCTAGAGACAATTTTACATAGACTTTTTCCGGATGCTGCTCATTTTACCATCCAGGTGCACATATGCATGAAAGCATTTGCAGAAGATAAAGAGAATCCTGTGATGAATAGGAGCGACTGGGATCTTTGATGACAACAGTGCGGTTTCTTAAAAGAGTGACTCGCTGCCAAATGGGATAGAGGTGGGGTGCTGTCGCCCTTGAGGTGTCCCGTGCTGCCTGAGGCTGCCGAGAAGCAATTGTGCCCACCGGACTACAGTAATGTTTAGAAACTAGATGCCAGCCCCTCGATTTCCCAGGAAGTGCAGGCATTTAGGGGAAAACGCCTCTATACTGCTGTGCTTTAATTGACCACACATGCTGGAGATTGTGAGCAGAAGAGCTCAGAGGATTACATTCAGTTCCTGCAAGGGAAAAGTCATCCAACTTAAACAGGAAGGAACAACATTTGAATGCAAGGGATGGAACAAAATTGCTCTAATTTCTCAGGTGGAAATACTCAGGCAGTTTGGTATTTTCTTTATGTTTTCCTGTAGAAACGCCAGCGGGGGGGGGGTTGATGGGCAGGAAAGCACAGTTAAAAAGGCTGAGTTTCAAGCAAAGCAGGGAAAACTTTAAAAATAGAACTACCAAATCTGGAAGGGGAAAAAGACTACTGTGAATTCATACTTCATAATTCATGCTGAATCAATTAGCCGTGGTGGATATGTTTTGCCTAGTGCTCATTACCCATCAGAGCCACCCATGGAACCATCGTATTAATCAAGTATGAGTGTACTTTCAGGTTTAGAATCAATTTGTTTATCTAATTAATGTGAGCACTTTTTATTGGATGCCATTAGGGTTTCAAAGAGTGTTAACAGAACCGACGAAAGAAACAATATTATTTTAAAAGCTCCTAACAGGATAGCAAAAACAAAGCATTAACAAAACCTCCCACACAGAATTAATATGCTATCTGGAGGTTGTATAGATAGGGGTAAGGGAACATAGTCGTATACATAGGCGGCATTATTTCCTTTGGTATGTGGAAGGTTTGGTAGGCTTTCAACTCAGGAGTGATGCTATTAGTTAGTTTCTAGTTTTCTATTTGCTAATAGACTGTGACTCTGGGTAAAACACCTTGGCACCTCCATTTTTCTGTTTGCTATTATTTTTTAAAGAAGAAGAAATGCTGTCTCGAAAAACCAATAAAAAAATTAGCAAATTCTCCCTGACAACCTCCTACAGGAGTAAGAATGATGCATCAAAGCACACAGTAAAGAGAAACTAAATAATAGGCTAGAGAGAGATCTCAGTGGTTTGGACCACTTAGAGGTTTATACCCTCTTGCAGAGGGCATGGGATTGATTCCTAGCATCCCATGCTGGCTCACAAACATCTGTAACTCTGACCAACTTTGACCATGATGCCCATATATACATGCCTGAAAACTATTCTTAGATATAAAGTAAAATAAATAATAAAACCAAGATAAATAGCTCTTTAAAAAAGAAGTTAAATAATCATATCAATTAAGAAGTTTATCAACACTGCTATCAGTGTTATGTTGAACACGTACAGTCATAGGTGAGAATGTGTTCGCCTACAACGCTGGCTGCTCCTGCTTAAGCAATTTTTTGTTTCTTTTTGGGTCTTGATGAATTACTGACAATGCTGTTGTTCTTTTAGGCCTTTGTAAAAAGTAAGCAGAAAAAAAAATCATTTGAGCTAGGCAGCCAAGAATTGGTGCTGAGAGTCAATTTTGGCTCATTGTGTTCAACATGTTTGAAACTGTCAACAGTTTTTGTTCTCTCTAATATTTAATAAGGTCTGAAGTTAGAAAACAGAGGAATTTTCTTGTTACAGTGCTTGCTTCTGTCCCGCTGGGAAACGTCATCGTGCATGACAGCGGTAATGCTGGATGGAGCTGGCAGGGTGTTGAGCTTGGGAGCAAACAGTGAACAGTCTCTCTCTGGGGCAGCCTTATGGGCCGAGCTCCCACGAGCGGACTAACCCCTTCTCCTCTCCAAACTCAAAGGCTAAATCCTGGGAGCACAGGCATCTGGGGTAGCGGCAGTGAGCTGTGGGTCTAGGAAATCCCCTCCGTGAAAAACACGCCGGGAACCTGTTCAGGCTCCTAGAGCAGAGCTAAAATGGCTAGAAAGGTGACCGCCATGGTGGATTCAGCTGTGTCTGTACAAACTGAAGCAGCCAACTTTCTGGGGGACTGAGCCTCCAGCCGGCTGACCTGTAGAGTTCAGCGTAAGAGAACGGTACTGTTTCCGGTGCTTCGCATGAGTTTCCCTGCCTCCCTTAGCTTTTCCAACAAGCTTACTCCATTAGGGAATCATCGTAGGTGAACTGAACATGACAAAAAAAAAAAAAAAGGCAAAAGAATTTTTGCTTGTTGTAAGGGGGAAGGACCAGCCTGATGAGAACGCAACACAAATTTCCACTTCCTGTTGATTGAAGTAGACAGTTTATGGAACAGAAAATGCAGTAGGCTCACCCATGCTAAGTTTCAGAATAAATTATCTGAAAGAACTATGATATCCTAACCTCCTTGTCCTCCTCCCCCTCTTTTTTTTTTTTCTGGTTCAAAGAGTTAAATTAGGGTTGCTTACTGTGTTAGTTAGGGTTTCTTTTGCTGTGAAGGACACCATGACCATGGCATCTCTTATACAGGAAAAACATTTAGTTGGGGTGGCTTACATTTTCAGAGGTTTGGTCCATTATCATCAGGGTGGCACGCAGGCAGACATGGTACTAGAGAAGGTGCTAGATAGTCCTGCATCTTGACCCGCAGGCAACAGGAAGTGAACTGTGTCACTGGTGTAACTTGAGCATAGGAAACCTCATAGCCCACCCCCACACTGAGCCACTTCCTCTAACAAGGCCACATTCACTCCAACAAAGCCACACTTCCTAAGTAATGTCAGTCCCTATGGGGGCCATTTTCTTTCAAAACACCACACTTATGCACCAGCCTTGGTGAGGTGCTGTTCACAGGAATACAGGAAACTATGCCACTAAAGGCAATGTCTCCCCTCCCCCAGCAACCATCAACTTTCTCCAAGGGAGGCCTAGCGAGGTTCTTTACCATCCGAGACTGAATGTTGTTAGGTCTGGTCTTCTACAGGACTTATGAAGGAAATCACAATTGCTGTGACCTATCAGCTCAATGGCTGTGCCTTGCCCCAAAGATAGAATTCCACAACATTCCTCCTTTTCCTGTGACCCTTATGCTCCTTCCTACCTCCTCTTCCGTGGTGTTCTCTGAGTCTTGGAGGGGGTGGTATAAATGTCTGGTAAGCAATGTATTCAGACTGTTTGCTATCTTAAGAATAATAATAATTTTTTTAAATATTCAAAGTCTAAAGGCTTAAATCTAGCTGAGCAAACGCTGGGCAAGGTTTTACCTTTCTGAAATTCAAATTTTTCCTTAATCTGTCAAAAGTAAGGAATAATATTTGTTAACCTTAGAAGGCATATAGTAGGTTCAGGTAAATGGGAAAATATCGCAAATGAGAAGATAATGCATAGAGGTAAGCTTCTGTCCATTTTCTGTTAACTGATCAACAAAAGGTGACAATTTCTTTAGAGGCATGTGGGACATAATTTATATTAATAAATAGTAACAGCGTTTAGCAATTTCATTTGTATTGACAATAAACTAGATAAATAAGCTGTCTCAAAATAACATGAAGAGCTTATTAATTAAAAACTATAATTATGGGGTCTTCACTATCAACACATTCCTGTTAAACTCATTTTAACTATGCTCCTTCATTTGGTTATTTCATCTTTGTTAGTACAATATAATCCACAAAATAATTGTGATAGGCAGACTTTTTTTTTGAGACAGAGTCTCACTGTGTAGCTCTGGCTATCCTGGAGCTCCCTATATAAACCAGGCTGGCCTTGAACTCATGGAGATCTGCCTGCCTCTGCTTCCCAAGTGGGTGGTTAAAGGTGTGGACCACCACCCCCGGCTTATTCTCCCTGTTTTAAAGATGGTGAACTAGAAGCCATGCAACTGCGTTTTGTCCGTGGGCATTTACAAGAAAGTATGCTCAAGTGAAACAACTGAAGACAAGGCCACGCTTTCACACTTCAATGGTCTACAAGAAGGCAAAAGAGGACCTTAACAATGGCCAGAAGAAAACCTAAAATACAAATGAGTTAGAACCATGTAAGTACAGATTATTTTAACAACTAAGACCCTGTAATACAAGGGGAATCTTGTTGTGTGATTAAAACAGAACAAAACATGGTCACCCCAAAGGTGCATGCTTGGAGTCCCAGAACACGAGAGAAACAAGCAGGACAACCGGGAAGTTCAAAGCCACCATCATCACAGCTCTCCCTTGTGTCCAAACAAAGACAAGAACGCAGTCCTGCAATAGTTAACGCAGGACCTGCTCAGAAACACTGAGAAGTAGCTTCCCAAACCCTTTACAAACACATCGGCTTTGTAAATAGCAACTACCTTGCTTCTAAATGATGTAATTAGATGTTCTGGGTAGAACTCAGACGTTCCAGTACCAGGTAATGGGATTCCTGGTGGAATATTGCGTGATTTCACAATGTTGTCTCTGCTAGGGAGAGGCAGGCACCAGGACATTTCAGGGTGGTACAACTTCAGGACTGAGAATGTACTTGAGTGAGGAACGGGAAGGGCTGGCATTTAATGTTCAAAATGTCCTTCAGAGTGACAAGTCACCTATGGCCTACATAATTCTACACAGAATAAAGCCAAGGGTAGAGATGGCTTTTGTCTACGGAGTGATTCAAGAAACAGCTGTTCTCTTTATTTATGCAAGTAGAATGGTTTCCAAGGCGGGTGTACATGCGTCCAAAGATTGGTGGCAGACAATCAGCTAGGGCCCGGAGAGAAAACACTGCAACGACGATTTATTTTTGCCTAATAATGTAAGAGGACATGAAGTTTCCTGGATGTGTAGAATGATTGGCATCCTTCTATGACCTGTGTGTCGGGTTGTTTTCTGTCCCAAAGAGCGTGGAAGTTTTTCCCAGATGGGGAATAGAGTCCCATAAGAGAGAGGAATGGGCCACCGGTCCCACTCCTCTGTTTGCTTTCAGACTTTTGCAGTGTGCAACAGTAGATCTACAGATTATTCTTGTTTTACCTGAATGAATACCTACCACATAGGTAAGCACCTTGGGAAAAGACGGAGCCGGAGATGGCAAGGGTGGGTGTTTGCCTGCTTGCCGTTATGACGGAGACAGGCACTGGATGAGCCAGCTCTGCTACCAGCCCAGTCATCAGAAATAATGTTTAAAATACTGACTTTAATCCGTCTTTGATCAATGGTGCTCATGCGGTCTAATTTTATGTTGGCGTGACACAAGCCAGAGTCAGTCATCTTAGAGGAGGGAACCTCGATTGAAAAAATAGAAGCTTCCATGAGATCTGGCTGCAGGGAAGCCTGTAGGGCCTTTTCTTTAGTGATGGAAGAGAAGCCCAATCCACTGTGGGTGGGGCCACCCATGGGTGGCTCCTTCATTCTTTAAGAAAGCAAGCTAAGCAAGCCAGGAAGAGCAAGCCATTAAGCAGCGCTCCTTCATGGCTTCTGCATCAGCTCCTGCCTCCAGGTTCCTTCCCTGTTTGAGTTCCGGTCCCAACTTCCTTCACTAACAGTGATGTGGAAGTGTAAGCAGAATAAACCCTTTCCCCCCCCGAGTTGCTTTTTGGTTATGATGCCACAGCAATTGTAACCCTAACAAAGACAGTGCCCAAGTTCATATTTAATTGCTATACTGTGAGGTTGCTACTTGCCCTTTTATGATAGGATACATATGTCATTTGCTAGGAATGATAGAACAAAGTAAGCCACACTAGAGTAAACCAAAGCCATTTATGGCCTCTCTGCTCTCAAGCTGGGTGGGATCAAAGTGTCAACTCTCTTGGTTGTTCCTTCCAAGGAGTCTTCCTGGCTTACAGATGGCCATGCTTACTGTCTTTTCTCCAATAATAACACTTGGAGTTGCTGAGGGAGGACTTTGACATGAATGGAGGGTGGGGATAGACACAATTCAGCCCATCATATTGGCCATTGAAATGATATTTGTGGACAGACTTAAGTCCCTACTCAGCTTAGCCAAGATTTTTAGAAATGTGTTTATGAAAGTTTTGTACCCATTCCATTACAAATTATTTAAAAATACCTTGTCTTCTAACTTGACTCACCCATTAGGAACTTTTGGTTTGGGAGTATGTTCTGTGGCATAATTAGGTATTGTCATTAATTTATTAAATTAACCAACATTAAGTGCCTTCCGGGAGTTTGTTCTTTAGGCACCTAGAAAAAAAACAAGACATTTGCCCTTATGGCGCTGACATTCTAGTGGGCAAAGAGGCTGATAATAAATCACATATGTGTGAGTTGAGGTTAAAGACTTCTCCCTAGCTCTGGGAGGCTCTCCAGCCACAGCCTTCATCTGCCAGCCCACTTGGGAATTGCCTGGAGAGAGCTACCTCCCTCAGAGTCATGTGCCTGTCCTGCCAGTCCAGCTTGCATGCAAAGTCTGGTCCCTACGGTACTGAAAGGGACCAGATGTCTAATCCAACTTGTGCAGCTCCAAAGGGCCATCCAAACTTACGATCACCCTGGGGATGGGGTAGCTAATGGCTTCATTCAGGCTGAATCTCAACCCAAACATCCTCCATTCTCTGTTCTTGAGACACATAATACTAAATAATGCTATTATAAACAGTATTTATGTTACATCATGTCACTTTATGTCATATTATAACATTTATTACAGTTGATCTTCCATATCCATGGAGTCTACCTACATAGATTCAACTCATCTTACTGGGAAATACTTCCGAAAGGTTTGCAACTGTATCTCAAACATATATACATAAGTCTTCCCTTGCCACGGTTTCCTACACAAGGTAACTAGGTTTATAGAAACTTATTGTAGTGGGCACTATAAGTGATCTGCAGATGACTTGGAGTACTTGGGAAGACATATGTCATGTTACATGTAAACAAAAGACTTGAGCTGGGTGGTAGTGGTGCACGCCTTTAATCCCAGCTCTCAGGAGGCAGAGGGATCTCTGTGAAATCCCATATGTGTGAGTTGAGGTTAAAGGATTTCTCCGTTTTTGCGTTCGAGGCCAGCCTTGTTTACAGAGCTAGTTCCAGGACAGGCTCCAAAAACTACACAGAAAAACTTTGTCTCAACGCCCCCCTCCCCCCAAAAAAGTCTTGAGCATCTGAGAATTTTGGTATCAAAGTGCGTCTTGTAACCAATCCTTATAGATGTCAAGTGACTATTATTTGCCTCCCTTTTTAGAATGCACTCTCTGGGAAATCAAGGGTTTGCGGGGTTTTTTGTTTGTTTGTTTGTTTTGGAGACTGTCCACAGCTTCTAGCATCGTGCCTGGAAGGTCAAGTGCCCACATGAAGATTTGTGAAAGTAGTGAACAGGCAGGCAGTGTGTAATGAAGAGACGTTCCTGAGATGAAATTGAGATCAGTGGCGCACAGTCCCAAATGCAGTGTTTCACACCCCATGCATGCCTAGGACAGTTGGTATTTATCGTTTCCCATGGTCAGATGGTTTATCACTCTCTGTTTCCTAAAAGCCATTCCTTTGATTCAGTTTTTTCTGTGTTGAGTCATCAAATGTTTATTGCCAAGCACCTGCTTTAAGCACTGGCGCTGTGGGGTGGGGGGCAAGAAACACCCCTTGTTCTTGGTGGGGTCCTGATGACCGTTTCTTAGCTAGCTGTTGCATTGCTTTCGGCGTGTTGGCTAGCCAATGTGTGTGTGCTTTCCTCTAAGAAGCACTCAGTGCGGGCTTAGCACCTGTCTGCAAATGATGTTCTGCTTCTTCCATCATCTGGGCAAAATTTCTCCACCAAAATAATATTTGTGCGAATTGTTGGGTAACCAACCGCTAGCTCTTGTAGTGCAGAAATGTTGACTTGAACTGCTCTGAGGAATTTTTTAAAAATTTTCTAGCTGATTATTATTATTTTATAAGGTTAGGACATTCAGAAAGAACTTCTCTTCTAAGCAAAAAAAAAAAAAAAAAAAAGATATTAAGGATACTGTAAGAACCTTGCCATCTACTGACTATCCTTGAAGATTTAGCTTAGATATTGCTTCTTCTAGGAAGGCTTGCCTCTCTACCTCTCTTCTCTCTTCCACTATGCCCAGCCATAGGATTTACTATCTTCTGGAATTCTTCTTTTGTCTTGTTTTGTTTCATTTGATACAGGGTCTCATCATACAGCCTTGGCTGGCCTGGAACTCACTATTTAAGCCAGGCTGGCCTTGAACTCACAGAGGTCTGCCTGCCTCTGTCTCAAGAATGCTGGGATAGAAGATGTGTGTCCCCATACCTGTCTTGGCAGCCCTCTTTTGATTCTGCCTGCTTTGGGAGCTCAGAGGCTCCTAAGGGGCCAGGACTCTATTCCTTAGTTATTATTGTGTCTCCTTCGCTGATGGTGTGTGACACCAGGGGGTCAGTTAGGTTTGTAATAAGCAACACTTGCTATGGAGCAAGCACCTTGTGCTTTATGAAACCTTATACCGACCTGTTGAAGTATGTGATATGATCACTTTTAATTCTCCAACAACTGGGCTGAAGTCCAGAGATATTAAGTGAGCAAAATCGTCTACCGCTAATGATCCTGACAGAGTTTGAAGATGAACAATACGATGTGGAATCCATACCCTAAATCTTTGCTACCCACAGATGCATTTTGGATTAATTTACACATGTAAAATCTCTGTAGCAGGATAATTTAAGCCACAATTTAAGCTCAATCCTCCCTTAAGTCCAGAAACTTTCAGAGATGGGCTTTGGCTCTTAGAAGCAAAGGTTTTTCATATCCTCTGGACTAAAGAAAGTTCCATGGTTTACAAAAGTCGTTTTTGTACTCATATGGTCTTGCTGAGAAATGGTAACATGTTTGACCTTGGATCTATCCATATCCTGATATAAAATAGGTAGTTAGGAATGACATTGATGTGAATCAACATTTAGGGAGTGGTTAATGTGGCCAAAGACACACAGCTGGTGAGTACTGGGCCAAAAATTTGGACGTACATTATTTTCTCCTGTGAGCCACTGAACCATCTCATTTTGAATAATACTTTCCTCTGCCTAAGACTTGTGGTGCAGGAGTCATGCTGGGCCGTGGTTCCTCTTATTAAAGCTTTCCTTCTTTCCCTGTCTGGAACTCCAGTTCTTCTGAGACCAGAGTCCTCCAGCTTAGTCCCTGTGGTTGGATGTCTGCTACACTCTCTTTCTGGTAATAGATTTTGCTGTACTCTCTAGAAAGGCAGATGTATTATCTTCTGCTTCTAGGAGTGCTGTTGCCCGGGACCTTTGATGCCTAGATAGAGATCTCAGGTCTGAAGCAACCCCAGATTTCATTTGTCATAAATATACAATGGATATTTGAATATGACTTTCGCAGCAAATGATCACGTGGATTTGAGTGTGTGTGTGTTTTATTTTTATTTTTTTGAGATAAGCTCTTCTGCAGCATAGGCTGGCTCAAACTTGCCATGTAGCTAAGGGTGACTTTGTACCCTTATCCTTTTGCCCCCACTTCCTAAGAGATGAAGTTATAGGCATGTGCCACCACGTCTGGCTTGGTGGATGTTCTTGAAGAGACAGACCTATTCTGTCTTTTCAGATCATTGCATGCTGAAGTGTATTCTTGCTCTGCATATCTTGCTCTCTTTCCTGTCATGTTTTGGGAGTCTCCTGGACAACCCTCACCAACTACTCAAAACAGGGCTTCTCATGCTTGGGGTTGGGGGTTTTGTTAGATGCTCTGTAACTCTTGGAAGGAGCAGTGTAGCTCATATGAAAAAAATTTATTTAAATGATATATATATATTTATGGGTATTAGAGGATTTTATTTATTTATTGTTTAGGTAGATAACACTATTATTTCTTATGACTTTATCAGATAACCTTAAATGTTTCTTTACCACCCTCCCTCCTCCTGTATTTATCTCCCTCCCCACCCTAACTAGAGTAATCCCTTCACCCCATCAGATCATTTGTACCCTGCTCATCCCCCCTCGATTGCTCCCCCATCCTGACAATGCTCACATTTTACTCTCCTACTTCCTGTAGTTACTGCATGCTGTGCACTCATATCTGAAGATTTGGAGCTAGGAGCCCCCAGTAAGAGAGAACAAGCGACATTTGCTATTCTAGGTCTGGATTACCTCACTCGACATGCTCTTTTCTAGTTCTAGTTTCTGGTCTTTAGTTTTGAATGCTCGGCCTAGCTTAGGCTCATTTCTGGCCAGCTCTTTTAACTTAAACGAACCTGTTTCTCTTTATCTACCTTTTGTCTTCAGGCCTTATTACCTTTCTTAGGTCTATATATATCTTACTTCACTGCTTGTCTATGTCAGGCTGGCGTCTGCCTGGCTGCTTCCTCTAGGAGCGTTTTTCACGCTCTCCTCCTTGTTCTTCTTTCTCTCAGGCCTAGATTTCTCCTCCTCTTTGTTCTCTCTGCCTTCCAGCTCTGCCTAGCCTTTCTCAGCCCAGCTATCGGTCATTTAGCTCTTTATTAGACCAATCGGGTGCCGTAGTCATGCAAGGTAAAACAGCTTTACATAATTAAACAAATGTAACATAAACAAATGTAACACATCTTTGTCCAGTTAAAATAACATTCTGATACAACCCCTTTGTCAGTTCAAGGGCATCTAGGTTGTTTCTATTTCTTATCTATTGGGACTACAGCAGCAGTAAACTCAGCCAGCGTCTGTGGAGTAGGACATTCAGTCCTTTGGGTATGCTAAGAAGCAGTAGGAACTGAATCCTCAGCTATATCTACTTTTAACTTTGTGAGAAGTCTCCATAGTGGCTGCGTCGGTTTGCAATCTCAGCAGTGGACGAGGCTTCCTCTTTCCTTGCATCCTTGCCAGCATTTGTTATTGGTTGTTTTCTTGATCTTAGCCATCCTGACTGAGGTGTCATGAACTCTCAGAGAAGTTTTAATTAGCATTTTCTTAATCAGTAAAGATGAGGAACACTTTTAAAGATATTTCCTAACCATTTTTATATCTTCTTTTGAGAACTCTCCATTCATATTCCTAGCCCATTTTTAAAAATTGAGTTCTTTGTATATTCTGGCTATTAGTTCTCTATCATAAATATATATATATATATATATATATATTCTTTCCTACCCTGTGGGTTTCTTCTCCATTCAATGGACTGTTTCCTTTGTTGCAAAAAGGTGTTTGGTTTTATGAGGTCCCACTTATCAAACACTGGCCTTATTTCCTGAGTGAATGGTTGCCTATTAAGAATGCCCTTTTGTAGACATATATCTGGGAGGGGGCACTACCTGTTTTCTTCTAGAAGTTTCAGTAGTTTGGATTTCACATTATAGTCTTTGGTCCATTCTGAGTTGATTTTTGTGCAGGGTGATAGATATGGGTCTAATTCCATTCTTCTGCACGTGGACATCCATTTTCCCCAGCACCATTTGCTGAAGATACTCTTTTCTCCAGTGTGTACTTTTGGCATCTTTGTCAAATATCAGATTGCTGTAATTACGTGCACGCCTGTTTGAGTTTTCTCTATTGTTCTATTGATCTACATGTCTGTTCTTGTGACAATACTGTGTTTTTTTTTTTTTTATTCCTATGACTTTGTAATATACCTTGAAATCTGTTATGGTAATCCCTCTACCATTGCTCTTTTTTCAGGATCCCTTTGGCTATCTAGGATCTAGGGTCTTTTTTGGTTCCATATGAATTATAGGACATTTTTCTACTTCTGTGAAGAATGTCATAGGGATTTCGGTTGGGGGTGCATTGAGTCTGTAAATTGGCTTTGGTAGGATGGTCATTTTCATAACATTAGTTCTACCAATCTATGGGCATGGAAGGTTTTCCCATCTTCTAGTGTCTTCCTCATTGTCTCAGTTAGGGTTTCTATAGCTGCAAAGAGACACCATGACCACGGCAACTTGCATAAAGGAAAACATTTAATTGAGGTGTGGCTTTTAGTTTCAGAGGCTCAGTTCATTATTATCATGGTAGAGAGCATAGCAGCATGCAGGCACATGGTGATGGTGTATCATAAGCATAAAGCAACAGGAAATCAACAGGGATACCGGGGCAGCATCCTGAGCATAGGGAACCTCAAAGTCTGTTCCCACAGTGATATACTTCCTCTGACAAGGCCATGCCCACTCCAACAAAGCTAGACATCCTAAGAGTGCCACTCCTTACGGGATTATGGGGGAGCAATTACATTAAAACTACCGCATTCACCACTTTCTTCAGAGATCTAAAGTTTTAATTATAGATGTTGTTCACATCCTTGTTTGGGTTCATTCCAAGGTATTTCACTTTATTTCAGGCTATTGTGGGTGGAAGTATGTCCATGAGCTCCCTCAATGTGCTTACTATTGATATGTAGTATGGCTACTAATTTTTGTTGTGTTGGCTTTGTATTCTGCTACTGTGCTAAAAGTGTTGACTATTTCTCCAAGTTTTCTGCTGGATTATTTGGACTTTCTTATGTACACATAGGAATCGTTAGATTTCTTCTTTTCCTATTTATATTCCTTTCATTTACTTCTTTTGTCTTATTGATCTAATTAGTGCTTCAAGTATCATATTGAAAATGACTGTCGACAGTGGATAGCTATAGGCAGACTTTTCTGTCCCACAAGCCCGCTCCCAAATAACCACACAGAGACTTATTACTTAGGCTTGTTACTAACTAGCTCTTACCACTTAAATTAACCCATGTTTCTTATCTATGCTCTACCAAATGGCAGTACCCTTTTTCAGCACAGCATATTCACCTTCTGCTTCCTCTGCTTCTGGATGGTGATTCTGCCCTCCTTCTTCCTAGCATTCTCTCAGCCTGGCTCTCCTGCCTAACCTCTTCCTGCCTAGCTATTGGCCAGTTGGTTCTTTATTAAGCCAATGAGAGTAATACAGTAAAACAAAAACCAATGAGAGTAACACAGTATACAAAAGGATTATTCTACATCAGATAGCTTTATGTTGTTCTTGACTGTACTGGGATTTCTTTGAATTTTCTCTATTTGGAGTGATTTTGACCATGGGTTTATCTTATATAGTCCTTGTGTTGATATATATTCCTTCTTGTTCTATTCTCCTCAGGACTTTTTTAAATGAAGGCATTCTGAATTTTGTGAAAGCCCTCTCTGCATCTATTGAGATGATCATGGGATTTCTGTCTTACTTCCATTTATATGATTTATTATATTTATTAACTTACTGTGTATTAAACCATCCTGCATTTCCAGGATGAAGTCAACTTGATCATGGTAAATGATCTCTTTGACATATTTCTGAATTCAGGTTGAAAGTTTTATTGAAAAATTTTGAATCTATGTTCACCAGGCATATTGTCCTGTAGTTCTTTCTTTCTTTCTTTCTTTCCTTCCTTCTCTCTTTCCTTCCTTCCTTCCTGTGTGCATGTGTGTGTGTGTGTGTGTGCGCGCGCGCGTGTACCATTACCTGGTTTTGTTTTGGTATTAGAGTTATACTTGCATCATAGAAGGAGTTTGGAAGTGTTCCTTCTGTTTCTATTTTTTGAATAATTTAAAAAGTATTGGCTATAGATATTATTTGAAAGTCAGGTAGCTGGATCAAAGACCTCAACATAAAGCCAGACACACTGAACCTTATAGAAGAGAAAGTGGGAAGTACACTTGAATGCATTGGCACAGGGAACCACTTCCTAAATAGAACCCCAGCAGCACAGACACTGAGAGAAACAATTAATAAATGAGACCTCCTGAAACTGAAAACCTTCTGTAAAGAAAAGGACACAGTCAACAAGACAAAATGACAGCCTACAGAATGGGAAAAGATCTTCACTAACCCCACATCAGACAGAGGTATGATCTCCAAAATATACAAAGAACTCAAGAAATTGGACACCAAAAGATCACACATTCCAATAAAAAAAAAATGGAGTACAGACCTAAACAGAGAACTCTCAACAGAGGAATCTAAAATGGCTGAAAGACACTTAAGGAAATGTTCAACATCCTTAGTCATCAGAGAAATGCAAATCAAAACATCTCTGAGATTCCATCTGACACCTGTAAGAATGGCCAAGATCAAAAACACTGATGACAACTTATGCTGGAGAGGTTGTGGGGGGAAAGGGAACACTCCTGCATTGCTGGTGGGAATGCAAGCTCGTACAACCCCTTTAGATATCAGTGTGGCGATTTCTCACAAAATTAGGAAACAACCTTCCTCAAGACCCAATAATACCACTTTTGGGTATGTATCCAAAGGATGCTCAATCATGCCACAAGGACATGTGCTCAACTATGTTCATAGCAGCTTTGTTTGTCATAGCCAGAACCTGGAAACAACCTAAATGCCCCTTGATCGAAGAATGGATAAGAAAAATGTGGTACATTTACATAATGGAGTACTACACAGCAGAAAAAAATAATGACAGCTTGAATTTTGCATGAAAACGAATGGAACTAGAAAACATTATTTTGAGTGAGGTAACCCAGACACGGAAAGACAATTATCACATGTACTCACTCATAGGTGGCTTTTAAACATAAAGCAAAGAAAGCCAACCTACAAACCACAATCCCAGAGAACTTAGACAACAATGCAGACACTAAGAGAGACTTACATAGATCTAATCTACATGGGAAGTAGAAAGTATAAAAAGACAAAATCTCCTGAGTAAATTGGGAGCATGGGGACCTTGGGGGAGGATTGAAGTGGGAGGGGAGAGGCAGGGAGTGGAGCAGAGAAAAATGTAGAGTTCAATAAATATCAAAAAAAAAAAGTCAAGTAGCATTCTGATTTAAATCCATCTGGACCTGAGCTTTTTTTTTAGTCAGAGGGCTTTTTATTGCTGTTTCTATCTTATTTGTATACATCTGTTTGAGTTGTTTGTTTCTTCTAGGTTAACCTTCAGTGGCTCGAATGAATTTAGTGGTTTGGATGACTCTATAAATTTTCTAATTTAAATTCTAACTTGAAGTATTCCCTTATAATTTTCTGATTTTTTTGTGTGTGTCTGTTGTAATGTTTCTCTGTTCATCTCTAGTTTTGTTCATTTGGACTGTGTCTTTCTTTCTTTTGGTTAACAGGGTCAAGGTTCTGTTGATATCTTCATCTTCTCAAAAACTAATGCTTAGACCTTTAATTTTTTTTCACTCCTATTTCATTAATTTCTGCTCTGACTTTTATTATTGGGAGTTAAGTCTCAAGGAAGAGTTATCTAAATCAGTTTGGCCTGTTCATAACTTGATTGCTAATCAATGTCAAAGACCCAGCCCATTGTGGTTGGCACCATTTCCTATGCAGGGGTTTCTGGGCAGTTTATAAGAGGAGAAAGGTAAGTGAGATCAAGCCAGGAAGGATGTGATCATTATGTCTTTGCTGTTGATTGTGGGTGTGATTGTTAGCTGCTAGAGTTGATGCCTTGACTTCCCCAAAATGGTTGACCACAACTTGGAATTGTAAGCCAAATGAGTTTTCCCCCTCTATGTTACTTTTTTGTTAGATGTTTTATCACAGCCACAGAAATGAAACTAGAACAAGTGACCAGCCACCCGACACAGATGCAGTCACATTCTGAGGGACTAAGACACATAGACTTTTTTTTTTTTCCTGTGGTGAGTCCCATGCATGCTAAACAGGTATTCTATTATGGAGCTACACTTCCAACCCCCTCAATATAAATCCAGCCCATAATACATATCATTAATCCCCTCCTTTTGTTAGATGTGGCCCAGGACTTAATGGGAACACTTTTGAATCCTCATTTTGCTCCCCAGTGTTCTTGCCCATTTCTTCTTAATTTGTACCATCTGCAAACTCAGTATGACTTCTGTCTTGATTCCCATTGACTGATGAAATTGCAGAAGGTAGCAAGTGATCCAAGAGCTCAGAAATATGGCACTAGATAATGGAATCTAATTTGTCTTCTTGCTGCCTCTGAACCCTTATGATATTCTCTGGGCTTTGTGGCTGGTTTTCTGGCTGCCATTACTTTTTACACTGGTTTTGATTTAACAGGTGGACTATATTTATCAGCCCTTTAGTGCTATTCTAATAAAAGGATCACTTAATTTGGTAGCGTGGATAATAGAAAAGTCACTGGCTGAAGAATCAAGCTACTTAAATTTTTGTTCTATTTTCATAATTATCTGGATTACATAATCTCTTGAAATTTCACATTCTTTATTTAGAAGATACGAACTAATACCTGTCATACTTCAGGCCTTACAGGGTGATTAGTATCATATTCCAGTGAAATGTTTTAGGTGAAACCCTATAGATAAATCTCTGCAGATATAGATGCTGGACCTGCTTAGGTAAAAGTTTTGGGATTTTTACATTTTCAGCTTATTCTTGGACTAATCAGTTCCATTACCACGAAGAGGATGCTGAAACTACCGATATTTTGCATGTTATTGTTTCATCAGTTCTTTCTTTCTAGACTCTTTTGAGGATCAACACTATGCAAATATATTTTAAAATCACAAGGAAATCTAAATAGTACAAGCTCCAAAATTCTGATCTATCCTAAGTTTATAAAGCATATTCTGAGAGTATGTATATTAAGTTTGGACCCAACAGAATTATGAAAGTTAGTTTCAAGATCTTCCTGTAATGACCTTTTAAATAATATAGAAGAAGAATTTTAGAGTGTATATTTCCATTAGCTAAATAATCAATAACTGGAATGATTACAATGGATGCTTCCTGTAAAATGAATTTCTGAATATCTAATTTAATTTTTATACTCTGCTCTATTGAAATATATAAGCTAATGTCTTATATTAACTATATATCATCATTGCATTATAAATATTGCCAAGTCACTCATCTGTCTAGGACAGAATCCAGGCTAGCTGGACTGGGATGTGCCACAGATATACACCAAGGAGACTTAGAAGGCTTTGGGTGAAAGAAGGAAAGATGGAGGGGGTTTGTATTTATTGTACATCTGCAAGACAGATTGTATATGCTATTTAAATTTTATTTAATCCTGACAATTCTGAGGTAGCACAAATATAGCAGCTGGGACTGGAGTGTCTCTAACAGTTAAAATGCCAACGTATTCAAAGTCAGCTTCCTAAATTATAAACCACGTCTGTTGATTCTATTTGTAGAAAATAATGCTGGAAAAAATTTTGTTTTTAAAATTAAGATGAAAAGGAATAGAGGGAAATCCTGCACAGTGACAGAGGAGGGCCACTGTCACACCTGAGTACTGTTAGGTGGTTAGTGCTCCTTTCTGCAGAATTGTCATTAACATTCTGGTTTTTTGAAACTGAAGGCCAGAAACCTGAAATATGTGTTTTACATCATAAATGACACATATCAGGGTTTGTCTTATGCTCCCTTTGACTTCAATGTTGAAAATGCTGAGCCTGGACAGAGGGACAGTCCTTGCCACCTTTGGGACAAATTCAGGACCCTTCAGTCCCTCAATTTCTAGATTCATCTTCCTTTCTCAGACTATAGGGATAGTTTTAGCTTGAAGATAAGTACCAGTTTTTAACTTAATGTTTTTATTGATTCTTTAG